>PVLA01004853.1:0-163336 GCA_004027455.1 Hydrochoerus hydrochaeris
TATATAACAACAACAAAACAAGTCAGTAAGGTACTGAGCAACCTGAAACAGGATACAACTAAGCAGATAATGGACTTAAAAAGTAAAAAGAAGAAAAGAAAGTGCTCTAGAGGATATGGCTGCATGTATGTTTGAGTGTGTAGGATTGATAACCATGTTGCTAAGTTGTTACTGGATCATTGAACTTCTTTGCAGCCTCTCTGTTTGAATGTCCACTTTGTATGCTTTAATTTTGTAACTTTAACAACTAGGTCTAAGAAGACAGTATGCAATTTACCAACTAGTGATTTCTTACTGCTTTTTTTCTCTGAGATTCTGTATTGTTTCTACCCCTTTTTCTGTTTTTTTTCTCTTTAAATGAAATCTTTTAAAAAATGGATATTAGATCTTTTTAAAATGGGAAGGAGAACAAGAGGTAAAGAAATGAAGGAAGAAAGGAAGGAAAGAAGAAGGGATGAGAAAGAAGAGTTGGAAAAACAGAAACAGCTTTTGAAATGGGCAGGGGACGAAAAGCTGATGGGAGCAGCGAGGGAGAGGAGGGGTCTCTGGGAGCGGGGAGGAAGGGGAGAACTTTTATTTTTAAAGAGAATAAAAAATAAAACAATAAAAATGATACAGAATTTCAAAACAAGATAGGAAATTAAACATGGTTATTATACTGCATTTTCTTACATTCAAAATACTCAGATTACCAATTACAGGCATGCAAAATGGATCAAACAATGTAAGCACTATCTATTCCTTTAAGTGAACTAGTAGAATTAGCAGTGCAGGGCTGGGGATTTTGCTCAGTGACATAAGCACCTGCCTGGCAAGCGTGAGGTCATTAGTTTGATCCCTGGTACCAAAAAAACAACAACAAAAAGAATTAGTAGTATAATCATCTCAATTATCATGTATGTGTGTGTGTGTGTATGTGTGTGTGTTATACATATTTATATACATATATTTTTTCCCTTCCTTTTTTTCTCCTTCCCCCCATCCTGGTTGTTCTTTGCTTTTGAACAGTTTCTTTCCTTTTCACAGTATCTATTGTGTCTTTTGGATATCTACTTTTTCAACTTCTTACTCTAGGGGGACAATACAGTCTTACACATGCAAGTCTGATTTATCTCACTTATGAGTACGGTTGCATCCATCTACCTATAAAAGCCTCAAGCTTATCCTTGCTTATCACTGAGTAGTGCGCCACTGTATAACAATGTCACATCTTTTGTAACCATTCCTTGGGCATTTGGATTGTTTCCAAGAGAACTTTATATTCCATGTCCTCCCTGTCTCCTATTACCCCTTGGGTAAAACGATGCTGTTTAACTGCCTGTTCTAAGGTGATCATGCCCCACACCCCTCCTTGGGCTGCGGGGTATCATCCAAGTGAGGAAGGTAAAAGCAGTAGACACATGGGGAATGTGGCCATCCCATCCCATTGGGCAGTGACAACCAGCGGGGGTCACACTCCTCCAAGTGAGGAACTGATTAGGCCTAGTTGGCTAGACAAGAGGACCTACACAGAGTCCTTGTCCCAGCGAGAGGTAAAAGAACACAAGAACATAATCTTAAGTTGTTGGGGGCCCATACGGGGTGTGCGCTGTGGGCCACCACGAGGTGGGTTATGCAATTCTGTGACACGGCTCATTGTGGCCACTTCACTTTTAGAACACTTTGTATCTAACCCAATAAGTGGATTTTTACCTATGGTCACAGAGCTCAGGGCACCAATAAAGATCCCTACTCTAAGGTTGGACAGTCCAATCTGAAGATCCACTTTTCTTTCCTGTGCCATTCTTCAATCACCACTGCTGGTGCTCTGTTCACATGTAACTGTGATTCCCAATGGATGAGTTATGTTGTTTTACCAATTTGTTATGTTGTTTTATTATTTTATATAATACATACATCAAAAGTACTAGCATTCAGGGAAGACAAACTTCTTGTGCAAGGTCTCACAACTAATAATGAATAAAACCATACTTTAAATTTCTGTCAATCGGAGTCCAAAGTTACTTTCTGTGGATTGGTTTTCAGTTGCTGTACCCAAATTCCTGAGGCTGATCCATAAGGTGAAAAGAGGGTCATTTCACTCAGTTTTGAGCCCGAAAGCCCAAGACACGTCAGCCCCTCGGGTCTGCCTCCTGTAAAGGTCTCCTTAGTTATGGAGACGTCAAACAGGAAACGGTGCGTGCAGAAAAGGGGAACCAACTCACTCTGTGGGGTCAGCAGCCATCCCTTTCCAGGCCCCCCCAGGGACCCAGTCACCTCCCAGGGGGCCCCACATTCACTTCCCAGTGTTGTCACTCCAGAGACCAAGAGTACTGCGTGCGGACCTTTGGAGGACAGAAGTCCACACCTCCTCGCTCCGCTTCTCCATTTCCCGTACCCTGTAAGGCCTCTCCGGTCCCGGCCCTGGCCTCTCCGGTCCCGGCCCTGGCCCAAAGGTCACTCCTTGGGCAGGCAGTCTGTCTCTTCCCTGTCACTGCTGCCCACTGTTTCGGAAACCCTCACCAGATATACTGGGCTCATTTTGTGAAGATGCATCTGATACACTTCTCCTCAGTCCTCATATGGTTTAATTTTTAAAAAGTAGTCTATTTCTGTATTTGCAGCTTCTTGAGGATTTCTCTTTTAGTCTCAAAGAACAGTCCATAATAACTAAACACTGTATTTTAAAATGACTTAGTTATACCAAGCTAGGGCTTTTCATTGGTCCTTCTTGATACTTGAATGTACAATGTTTTTCAACCTTGATTGTAAGCACACAGGGAATTTTTTTTAAAAATTGATGCAGGAAGAGACAATAAAAATGATCAAGATGCAACACATGTATGTACTGATTGACTAAGATAATTATAATTATCATGTATCAAATATATACCAATAATAGAAACATCCTAAAATATCACTGATGCCGTAATGAGGCCTGTCCATGGGTAAAAAGAAAAAACAGGTATACGGGAGGGACAGCAAGCTTAAGAACTACCAAGAACCAAGAACATATCGAGTCAGTGATGACATTAGACTTAGATTTAAGGTGACATCCTAATTCTCTATTCCTAAGGGTAGACTTACAAAAGTGACTCAAACTCAATTTTGCATCACATCTGCAGTTCCAGAGTTAGCGTCTAGGCCAGCAACAGCAAACCTTTTAGAATTTTCAATAACAAACAAAGTTACATTAAACAAATTTTGATTAAACTCAGATGCAAATTTATAACACAAAAAAACGCATCTTTAAACTACAAAAGCCCTTGAATACTTCTAGAATCATTTCTTCAAGTGAAAATATTACTGAAATATTTGAAGTGAAAATAAAAATCCAGTAACTAGAGATTTCATGCATTGACTGCTTATTTCTTTTTCCACTTTGTGGTCATTTATTTTTGTTGTAGCATAATTTTAAGAGGACAAGATGCCCATTTTTAAAAATTCCTCATTGGTTCATTAATTTTTTGTGAAAATTTTCACTTTTGACGTTTCATTCCCTTGTATCAATATTTCAAGTTCTGATAAAATGAGAATATCCCAAGAAGCCTAAGAGCTTTACCTGGTGTACAGTGTTTACACTGAGCGCTACCAGAAGAGTAGAATCCCGTTTTTGAGAACAGGTTTGGGAAGAGGACTGGAGACAGAGAAACAGAGTCTTCTTTAGAGACAGCTGGATCTTCCAAACAAACATCATCTGCTTCACACTTCTTCATAGAAGCAGTGTGACATATGTCATCATCAGAAAGAGACACGTCCTGGCAAGACCCTGGAATAGTGAGGGGTTGTTTATGGGATATCCTCCTTCTTAGCACCAAACTCATATTTGCAATTGACAGGTGAGAAAAACTTGTCCTCCCTAAGCAACCTGAGCTGCATGGCCATTTTTCACCTCAAAAGAAACTGCAGTCTGGCTTTCTGAAATTTCTCAAAGCCTTTCAGGGTAGAATACTCAGCAACTCCATCTCGACCGTCACAGTCACGCGTGATTCTGCAACTCCCTGAACAGCTCTCTGCACGCACCAGAAATTTAGACGCTCATTCCCCAGAATATTCCCAATCCGCTGCCCACTCCTGAATTATGCTACTGTGAGTCTCTGTCCAAGCTGCTTTTCAATTTTTACTTTGAGGATAATAGTGAAACCTAAGAACAATGAGAAAAAAATGCTCATAACTCAAAATCTGTTGTAATCTGAGTAATATTATGTAAGCCACCTTTTCCCTCCACTGCCTCTCTGTTTTCTATATTTAAACAGTTTTCCTAAAAATGCTCTCTTCAAAATTAAACAGCAAAGCACAGCATATATATAGAAATTTTGGTCCACACATAAAAGGCATCAGCCAAGAAAACTACTGCTTGTATCCCAAAATTCAGATGGATACTTTCTCTGCTTTCCAACCCCTGGGTTGTGGGCCTTTAGTTAATATTTTGCTCATCTTTTATATTTATTTTGGGTGAATGCCTGTTTCATGGGGATTTGGACTCAAGTACATATGTTTACAAACTCCCAGGTTAGTTAAGATCTGTCTGTTACTTCTGAGAAAGCTAATGCTGAATGTCCCATTATCTCACCCTAAGATGACGACCAGTATAATAAAACCACATGGATCCAGAAACGAGCTCTTCAGCCTCAAATTTTCACCTGCAAGAAGGAAACTTGCAAACCTTTTGAAATTTAATATCCCAGTGTCCCCTCACAGAGAGATCATCCCAAGACCCTCAGCAGAAGTTTGACATTCCAGATTGTACTGAAGTCTATAAACACTGGGTCTTTTTCTGTGCGGACCTACCTATGGTAAAGTTTACTTTATAAATTATGTATAAATTAAATAGAAAATATTAACACACTAAAATATAACAATCACAATAACAATACATAATAAAAGTTATTTTAAAATGTCTGAATTATTTCTATTCTAATATTTGAATTATTTTTGAACCACAACTTACTGAAACTAGAAAGCCTAATTGTAAATTATGGTGAGGGGGCTAATGGTATAATTCATCCAAAGAGGGAGCAGAAAAATATTACAAATGCAGGTCACTACTAAACTAAGGTAAAATAAAAAATTAGGATAATACACAAGTTAAAAACAAGGTTTATTACTGAAATAATGTTTAAATAAACTATTGACACGATGTTAAAATATTAACTTCTGGGGATACTTCTGAAAGCCAAAAGCGTGTTTTAAAGATTAGTAGTAGCAAAGAGTGCATTTTTTCTAAAGCATCTTTATATGATAAATAATGAAATTAATAGAGACAACTGCATGCTGAACACATTAAAATGCATACATGATATAAAAGATGTTACAAATAGAAAAGTAAATTTAATATAATATACGAACAAATGAAGTAAATATTACTGTCCAATGTATCTATGACATCACTTTAAAATGAAAGCTAGATTATCAAAAAACTTTTCATAATCCAGTAACTGTCAATATAATATTGATTTGAATAGATGCCTTATTGTTTTTTCTTACTAAAGAAAGAATTATTTTGTTTTAAATCTTTGGCCTGATCACTGAGAGTCATTATTAAACACTGCCTACATATAAACCTCAGCTGGACTTTTGTCTCTCAAGCTCAGTAGAAAACCCTAGAATAGATATAGAATTAAGGTTCTGTTCACAGTTTCCCTCAGAATCAGTCATACAGACATGACTGGACTCTTGCCTCTTCCAAATGCTATGAAGTCCTTCAATTACTTGATTTTCAAAAGCACCCATGAAAAGAAATAAAAATTTGAAAATGAATAAAAGAAGCAGAACTCAGGAGTGTATGATTAATCTGTTCTTACAGGGACTATCAATGTAAGAAAAATCAGTAAAAATTGGCAGCCAGAATCTATCTAGAAATCAATAGATAGCTCAGTTCACACACACACACACACACACACACACACTTCTTATCCCTTAAATTATTTCTTGTTTTAATTTTCAAAATTTCAAACTAGAATTTAGTATACTGAACAGGAACCAAGTGATACTTTTAACTGCAGTCATACTTTGCTCACTGGCTGGGATGCATCTCCAGGTGACCCCCCGCCAGTGTAGGACCATCACAGGGGACACCTCCACCCCCCACAGGTGACACAGGGCAGTCACACAAGCTGGCCTTAACGCAATCAAGGGATATGGAAAGCACAAGACGTCTGAGGCTGCTGCCTACTAGCACAGCCTACTGATTAACACTTTTTATAAGTAGAAAGAATATGTTCTAAAATAAAACTAAAGAATAAATCTATCAACCAATAACAGTCATTTATCTTTATTCAGTACAGTGGTACCTCAGTTTACAACTTAATTCTTTCCACAATTCTGGTTGCAAACTGAAATGAACAAGATATCAAATCCAACGGGTATGTTTCATGTTAACCTTCTGGAGAAATTTGATTCAGTTCTCATCCAATTCAGTTTGCAACTGGAATCATGGAAAGAAATAAGCTCGTGAAGCAGGTTGCCCCTGCATTAGGTATTGTACAAACTTGTATGAACTATCTTTTTATAGCACAGTCAGAACAGTAATCTTATTCACGTCACCACCATCACAAACACAAGAGGTACGAGACCCAGTCAGCTGTAACATTACTAGGTAGCATTTCTGGCTCAAGTATATTCTGAGATCACTATCGTACACGAGAGTCATCCTTGACTGAAATGTCATTCTGTCGCACATGACTGGATAGATGGCTCTTAATTGAGGGAGAAATCAAAGTGTCTAGGCCTGATGGTTAGAAGTAAAAGAACACTGACATCAGAATACAGGTTCAAGTCATCACAATATGTGACACTAACTCCCATTATAATGTAGTTTTAAGTGTGGATACTAAGAATATTTTGTTAGTAAAAAAACACTCACTATATAGCTGAGGCTAACAGTTTGAAATGCCTTTAGTATCACCCAGCCAGTAGGACTAGAGATCCAGTGATCAACTTCCCTGTGGAAGCCAATGAGTTCTCCACAAGAAGCAGAGAGAGAGAGAGAGAGAGAGAGAGAGAGAGAGAGAGAGAGACTGACTTCTACATTCTTTGGGTGCCAAAAAAGGGATATTCACCAAATACAAAATGAGATGATGCTTTCCTTATTGTCTATTTTGCCTTTAGAATTTGATTTCAATGACAAAAGAAATACACATTAGGTAGGGAGCAGCCAAAATATTTGGAATTTGTGCACTTAACTCTAAATTATTCTAAAATTGTTCAAGTTAATAAACAAAGAACCAAACATCTACCAAACGCCAGACACCCACAGCGGAGTGGCGGAGGGCATCAGGGCTTTACCAAGGGAACTCTCGCGAGCAGCCGCTCCTATGCCCGGGAGCTCAGGCCCTCCTGGATCCACGTCACCAGCCTTGATCACGCCACTGAGCTCCACATCAGTGACCCTGACCTCCTCTCTCACAATCGCTTTGAAGTTTAACGGGATCTCTAAGCTCACAGAGCTAAAACCCAACTCTTACCTGTACCATTGTTCGCCACCCTCAGGACCTCACAGGCTCAGCACTGTCAAATCCGGCCTTGTCATCGATTTCTCTTGTTTTTCCTCCCCTCCCTCCACACTCCAGCCATGGACAGGGCCTGCTGGCTTAGCCCCTAGAGGCCATCAACTTTTCTCCATCGGCACTGACACCGGAGCAGTCACAGTCACATGCTTTTTCACGTGGACATCTACCAGATCTTTCTTCTGCTGCCCTGGCTCCCTTCCTGCCTGCCTCCCTCCCACACCCCACTAGAAATAAGCAGCAGGACTTTACCACACAGAAACGGTGAAACCCTATTCCATGCCGAGGTCTGTAAGACCATATTATGTCTGCTGTTCTCCTACTTCTTTTTTTAACAACACTGACCTTTCCTGAACACAATAAATATCTGATTAAATAATTCCTGATTTGTGATTCAGTCTACTAGGAGGTTTCTCCCTCTGATATACAGAGCACTGCTTTCCTTTATTTGGGTCTTAATTCAAATCTCACATTAGAGACTTTCTGCAGTCATCTTGCTTAACACACTCACCTCCACCCACGTTACTGCTAATCACATTACCCTTCACTGCACTTAAAAGCATCTGAAATTACAGTAAAACCTTGGTTTGTGAGCATAATTTTTCAGGAAACATGCCTCTAATTCAAAGCACTAATGTATCAAAGCAAATTTCCCAATAAAAAATAACGGAAACTCAGATAATTCATTCCACAACACAAAAAATATTCATATGCAAATGGGGATTACAACACTGTCATACAATATAAAATAATGTAGAAAATGCAAAACATAAAAATAAACAAATAAACCTGCACTTACCTTTGAAAACATTCATGGCTGCTGTGAGGGTGACAAAAGAGGATTATTGCATAGGATGACTTTCACTATCATTAATGGAAACACTGCAGGCTGCTGGCTCAGGGAAACTATTTTCTGTGTGCAACGTTAGAAAAGAAACTTGATTTTGCCTCTGTCTTGGTTGCTTTTCTTTCATTGTTGAGACAAAGTACCTGACACCCAAAGTGAAGCAGGGAAAGGTTTATTTAGTTGATAGTTTTTGGAGATTTCAGTCCATACTCAGCTGACTCCAAGGTAGGGTGGCATGGCTGAGGGGCAGCTGTTCATGGCACCCACAAGAGATGAGCAAAAAGGCAAAAGGGGGAAAAACACATCTCCTTTCCTCCCCTGTACTGTATGCCAGTTACTCACCTGTGGGGGAATGCAGCATTCACACCATCAATCCCAGCACTAGACAACAAACCAATCACAATGCTAGACTCAGCTGCCTGCATGACAGGAGGCTTGGGGGAGCCGTCCAAACACAAACCATAACAGCCTCCTTTTGAGGGTTTCATGGGAATGTGACATGGCATTGTCACTAAACAGATTCACTGCTTTTGCTGCTATAGCCTTATTCAGGTGGTGCTTCCTAAAAAATTTTGCAGTTTCCCACATTTTACACATCCCCTCAATCTCATTTAAAGTGAGGGATTCCTTTGTCTCTTTCTCTTCTTCCTCCACAGAGGAGATCTTCTCCATCATCTCTTGCTTTTGAGAGACATCACCCAAAATCCCTCAGTGAGAGATAAACAGAGGTAGGGAGAAAAGGAAAAGAGAGCAGAGGACAGGAGAGGACAGGAGAGGACAGGAGAGGACAGGAGACAACAGGAGAGGGGAGAGGGAGAGGAACACAGTGGCTCATTTGTGATCATGTGACATTCTGTGTCATATATTACTCATATTGCAAAATATCACTCCTTTAGCAAGTTAAAATTTTCTCAAAATGTTTGCTTGTCTTGCAAAACACTCACAGAACAAGTTACCCACAATCCAAGGTTTTATTATACTTTCTATTTCTTATCTTTTTATTGTTTTTACCTCTTGGAGAATTTACCTGTTGTCAATGGCTCTATCTCTATGATTATGGACATGGATATCACATGCTAGATAGTTACACACATTTGATGATTCAGTATATAAAAATGCTAAAATGCATCAGACACACCAAGAGAAAACTACACAAAAATGGCCTGAAAGAAGAGAGAGTGTCATTGGTCCCTAACCCATAAAAGAACCATGGCTCCAAAGCTCAGATATTTAAGATTCTCTCTGAGAAACTCAAACACAAAATACAGTCCCAGTATCAATTCTTGTCAGAAACTCCTCCTACCCTCTAGGCAGCAATCTTGTCCTTTCCTACATCTTCCTCCACACTGAAATGTGGATCATTCTGAAACATAAGTCTGAGCCTGTTACTTCCGTGTCTGTAATACTTTCATTCCCATTTATAGCCCTGATGACTTCAAATAGCATTTAAAACTCCCAGGCATAAAAGACTTCTGTGACAAAGTCTTTCCTTCCAGATCCATCTCCTGTTCCTCCACCTCTCCCAACAACTCTTAACATCATAAATGCATGCTGTTACCAAAGACCCTTCCATGGATGGCTCCAAGCCCATGCCTGCAGTCTCCCTACCTGAAGAAATGCTTTCTTTCTTTTACACCTTCCTGGTGAATTCCCATTAATCACTCAAGACAGATCAAGAAACACACCCTCTTCTAATCCTTCCCTTCCTCCACTGCTCTCAACTCCACTAGTTTTAACTACTCACTTCTTTTTCACTTCTCATATAGATTATGAAAGAACTCTATGGTGACTCTTCAAATATTTGCAGAAAGCTATAACATGTTCTTAATCTCTGCTTTTCTACTTACTTCCATTCTTTCCTTTATGATTGCATTTACTCCAGACCAATCTTACTAATAGTTTATGACCATATTTCATTTTCCTGTTAATTCCTTTGAAGTCATATTCAAACTAATCACCATACTCCACACATGGTCTAAATAGTAAGTATTGAATATAAGCTTCATGTGGGCACAGGCAATATCGGTCATATGATATATAACCAAACTCACTCAATTTTGTAGATTCCTAGCCAATAATAATTCATGCAATGAATGAAAGTAGATGGATGGCTGAGTGTGATGAATGAGATAAATGAATAGATGGGAAAAATGGACAGTGAATGATTATTTCCTTTCCTTCAGATATTACAATGTGTTCCAGTTAATGCACTTATGAAAACTGACTTCATGAAAACTGACAGAGCTTGAGGTGTCCATATAACACAGAACCTTGTGAATTTATGCTAATTTTGCAGTCACCTGAAGTTGCTGAGTCTTTTTTACATAGGAATTTTAAGCCACACTCTCATATTTAGGCAGTTAGAATACTGGTTCAAATATCATCGTATTTGCTCTATTAACTTTGATCAAATGAGATTCACCCCATCATTCCAGGGGTAAATGGTTTTTAGCATTCACTGTTAACCAGTGCTGTATTCCCATCTCATAATTGGGGAACATGCATTTACCATGATACCATGACATACCTGGCAAGGGACAAGCTGTGCCTAACTTAGGCGTCCATGTCCTCTGACAACTGTCTGGTCTTTTGAGAGAAAACAGTCACAGGGCCACAGTGCACACGACTCTTTTATTAATATAACAGTGTCTACCACATGCTGTGGCCCTGTGCAGACCTAATGCTTCCTCGGTTATTTTTTCCATGATAACAAAACCTTCTGTTAAGTTGAAAATTCAAATGTAACCTTTTAAGGATCTACAATATTTATGAGATTAATTTGATTTTTTAAAATATTATGTTGTTTGTGAATTCAGTTGCTTATGCATAAACTGTACATATAGGCTCAGATGATTTTCAGTCATTACATAATTTCTTCAGTGCCTTTACGATCTCAAAATATTTTCTGCAGAACAAATCATGTGGGCATTCTGACACCTATGGTCCCGCCAGCCATTACAAATGTTCCCTGAGTCCATGTTTACCAGAGATTTTGCTTTACAGTTAGTGCAAAGCAGTATGCTGAACTGGCTTGAGCCAGTACTAGGAAGCAGATCATTAGTCTATCTTTCAACTCCTCTGTCAGTGACACTAGATTGGCAGTTCTCAAAGGTCCTAGGGAAGAAAACTGACAGAGCTTAAAATGATAAACATTTACCAGCTCAACATTATGCACTGCTCCTGACCACTAAGTTCCGTTACAAAATACTTCCTGCCATTATTCTTCCTCTATATTTTCTATTTCTCCCTTCTTCCTTATGTCTTAAAATAAAAATGAGAGTGGAAAATCTTTTCTTTTGGTACAAGGACCAAAAGCACTCATCTCCTTATTGGAATATTCCTTTGGTTGTCATGGCAGGCACTCGATAGCGTCACAAAAGATGAAACACGACAGAACGCATTTCTTGCCATTCCACAAAAATCCTAGCTGGTACGAAAATTTTCTCCAAGAAGTCAAGTGCATCTCAGGCTCCTTTCATTTCATTCTACCTTCCCTCAAGCACCAATAGAATAAATTCTGAACGCCCACTTCTTCCCCTTCCCGCTGGCTGCAACATCAATTGCTCGGACAGTCACTGTCTTGTGTATTCATGCATCAAACACAACTCCAGACTTTTCCTTTGTTACAGGTCTTTCTCCTGTTCTGTTCCTCTGAACTAACACCAGGCTCTTTTCTCTCGAAATTACTTTCAGCAGTGCCTGCTGCTCTTCCTGAGCAGTATCTGCTGGGAAGCATCCTTTCCATCCACTAGGGGCAATTTCCCTCTCCTTTGCAATTTATGCCTTGTAGATACAAGGTAGTTTATGAGTAATTTAAAAGTCTATTCAACCTTTACGAATCAAATGACTTTAGACCTTCTTTTGTTTTAAAGAGAATAAAATAAATCAAAACAAAGCATATCAAAACAGAACAATGCAAGCAATACAGGGCTTTACCACAAGACAACAGGATATTTTAAAAAAGGATAAGAGGACAAATTATTGATCTAATGGACAGTGAAGGATGTGGCACTAGTCCTTGTTCTCCTACTCTTCCACCTCTGGTTCCGGATCAAAAAAGTCTCATATAATGAGCATTTTCTCCCTTTGAAGATTTGCTCCTTTCAGTTAGGAGCAAGTCAAAGACAGCTTTTTGAATACCTATGCATTTTTCAAGCATGATGAAGACAGAAACACGCATTTGTGTCTTTTCCAGTGGTCCCTTTCCCATCCGTAACCCTGCTGAGGGCAACCTAGCCCCCCCAAACACCAGCACTGAGACTGTTGTGTCAGAGGGGAGCCTTTGATTGGTTCCTTTACTGCTCATATTAACTCACTAGCACTCAATAATTGCCTGTGCGTCTGGTTTAGCACTTCTTTAGGGGGGCAAATGTAATCAAGTACTAGAAATCAAAAGTTTTATGACCATATGGTGTTGGTTAGTACCAAGTTATCTTAGCAGTCCATTAACATATTCACTTTACATTCAAATGTATTTGTTTTTGCAACGTTGAACTGATCAAAACATATATTTTTAGTAAAATTCCCATTTTGTGCCAAAACATGCAGTTGTATTATTTGTTGTAAAAGTCTAATTTAATCATAAGAGCTTTATCTTGCCAGTGATTTAGTTCTAATTCTCAAAATCTACCTTTCATAAAATTAGGATCCTCTGCCCTCTTCATTTCTGGTGCTTCCAATTACACAGGTAAGAGCTTTATGTATAAATTATACTTATCAAATTATTCTTCCCAATTGATCAGAATTAGCTCCAGGGTAATGATCCCATTAGGTGTTCTTTAGAGCCATCATTTTACTGAGCAAGGTGAGTCAAACATGATCAGGTGCTGTACTTGTGCTGAGTGAGACCTTCAAGTATTAGCCTAACCACTGTAGCTCCCAGCACTATTGAACCTAGTCTCTGATAGTTCTGGAATTGAATCTTGAATGTTTTGACAGAGAAACATAGTGTGCCCCATAGAAATACCCCTTCCCTTCCTCGCTCATTAAATTCAGATACTGTGTTATGAAAT
Source organism: Hydrochoerus hydrochaeris (assembly GCA_004027455.1). Lineage (NCBI taxonomy): Eukaryota > Metazoa > Chordata > Mammalia > Rodentia > Hydrochaeridae > Hydrochoerus > Hydrochoerus hydrochaeris. The sequence continues at coordinate 13,347 of PVLA01004853.1, forward strand.
TCAATCCTTCAACTTCTGGGTTACTACCTCGAAGGGCAGCAGCCTTTGACACAGAACTTCACCTGTCCTGCCATGGCACCCAAAACCCACCCGCCCATGTCCCAATAGCTACAGACTTGTATTTCCTTCTTGATGTTGAAGCCTCAACAGCATCTTCATACTGATAATTGAATTACAATTTAATATCTTAATAGAACCTTCTAGCTGTTTGTTGGGAGCTACTGAACTAGTAATCATTCACACATGTGGAGCCCAAAGCACAAATGTCAAAACAGGAGCCCCCCTGAAGCACAGAGCACCTGAGAAATGCCCTGAGGCGTGGAATACTGGGGGTGAACAGATGTTCCAGCCCCGAGAACAGGTACATAAAGAAGTGAGCTAGTTAAGCAAGGGAGGGTAGTAAGGTAAGCTATAAATAAGCACACTGCAGTGGCTGAGCAGTCTCCTCCTCCCGTCTGGAGGAAGGGCCCCACTGGACCCCAGATAGCCATCTCTCTCTTTATTTTCTTTATCCTCTTGTCATTCCCCCCACCCCAAGAACTTAGAGAGCTGTCGTGGACACCGACATGCAGTACCCAAGCATGGACCCAAGTAAGAAGCAGCAGACAAGGGGGCAGCTCTCTGTGAGTGTGCACGATGGGGAAGTGCATTGATGGTGAATTCGGGTGTTGTTAAATTGGGGAGGGGGAGGAAAAGCCGGCCAGAGAAAGAAGCAGGTCCACTAGGGCCAGAGAGAGCGAAGTGAGCTCGGCAGGGCCAGAGGGGAAGAAGGCGAATTGCATTTAACAGTTTTAAACACAGGGTAGACAGTCCTCAAAGAACAGGTACATAGAAATGACATACAGAAATGTTTACAGAAATGTTTGTTGTATTTTTTATTTCTGTATTTACTTTAATTTGTGAATTTGTTTTAGAAAGTGTTTTCTGGTCAGGCAACCACAAAAGAATTGGCTCGGGGCACTACTTTTAAAGCCTGGTCCAGTCAGAAGAGAGAGGGTGGAGCAGTCACTGCCCCACCCCACCCCCATAGAGTTTAGTCTCTCTGACTTTGTTCAGTTAGGTGAGGAAGGAGGGGTGGAGGCCAGAAAAGAACCTTTCACAGCACAGGACTACCTTGTGGTGAATTCTACTTTACAGCACCCCATAAATTCAGTTGAACCACATGCACAGATTTCTGCCTTTTCAACTCAGACAAGTTTTGTTGCAGGGCAAAAGTTTCTTTGCTCAGGGAGTAGAGCTGTTTCTTCTTGCTCCCTTACAAATTACCCTAAAGAAAGTCACTGCAAAGCATATGTTGATCAGAGAGAGTGCTTCTGATGCCACGAATCATTGACTTTTTTTTTTTTGTCTTTTTGATACAGGGTCTCACTATGCAGTTCTCACTGGCCTTGGGCTCACTTTGTAGCCCAGGCTGGTATCAAACTTGCAATGATCCTCCTGCCTCAGCCTCCCAAGTGCTGGGATTACAAGAGTGTGCTACCACAACTGGCTCATCAACTTATTTTTGAATTGCAAGTCTATGAGCAGAATAAAATAGGTCCACCAGGGCTTGGAGGGACCTTCCCTCAAAGGGTGAGATATTCATTCGTCAAAGTCCTGATAAACCTTTCCAGGATTTTGTGACATGCTTGTTCCGGGCTAGTGGGAAAATTATAAGTGACTCAGAGACTAATAAGTTGATGGTTTGGCAGTTAGAATTTGAAGATGCAAATAAATGGTGTCAAAAGGCTTTATGGGTCCATGAAATATGGCCAAACCACCTGAGAACTCTCACATTGATGCCAGCCTTGGCCTCTCATGAGCAGGAGCTGCCTTGGCAGCAGCTATTGCTCGGATTATTCACCCACAGCCTAAAAGCACGGTGCCTTGTCTCAGCTGTGGAGACAGAGGGCCTGGTGCCCAAAACTGCCGTGCTGTACCTGTCAGGGCAGCACAGCTGTTACTGGCTCCTCTAACAACACCTGGCATTTGTGTAAGGTGCAAACAGGGGTGTCATTGGGCAAATGAGTGCAGCTCTAAAACTAATGTGGGCGGGCAGCCTATTTCTGGAACCTTCCAATGGGGCTCCCTCCAGCCCCACTGAACAGTGGGAGCACATTCCCTAATTCCTCCCCAACCTTACCCTCCAACGCCGAGCATGGCTCTGACCTCTGAGGAGCAACGAAGACATCAGAGGCTGGGGTGTCAGTCGCTCCTCCACTCCTAAAATGGGACCCCAAGTTATTCCTACGGGAGCCCATTTACCTGTGTCTCCTGGAACAGTGAGTCTGCTGGATCTGTCTCATTTTAAAAAGGCTCCAGGAGTCGCCCGGTGTCATCAATGCCAACTACATAGGGGAAATCAAGGCTATGGTTCAGTCTATTAAAAACATTGTTCAGGTCACACCAAGCTCTTGTTCTGCTCAATTAGTCATTCTTCCTCTAATAAAAATTGGGGGATTAGCAAATAAGGAAAGGGAACCCATGGGTTTTTGGTCTCCTGACATATATACAGGGTTCAGAGACTGTGGCTGTGGCAATTCCTGTCCTCTTGGCAAAATGCATGAGTGAACTTCTGTGGAGTTGTTGATTACCATTATCCTCCAGAAAAATTAATTCAGTTTGGTTCCCTCACCTTTTGCTTCTAAAAGAAAGACCTTCATACTGGACAATGGAAGGGTGCCAGTCCACCACTCACTCGGGGTAGAGGGGATGACTGTGCTTTTCCAGAAAATGCTGCATGAACTATCTGGGTGCCAGAGCATGCTAGTTATACCATGAACCTAGATCCAGAGAGGAAATTGATCTCATCGTTCAAAAGCTGATAATGGTGATAACTCAGAGACCTGCCATGAGGGACAGATAAGCAGAGAACCAGGCCTGACCTGGGACCAATTAAAGGAATTGACCCAAGATATCCAGATGATAACAAAAAATAGGAATCAGGTTCTGAGTAAGGTGATCGTGTAGACACAGCTGAACTGAGACCAGTATGAAAGGAAGGGACATGACAAAATAAAACACAAATATATAGATTAACCATAGAAAACAGCTTAAGAGAGCTCTGCTAATTGACTTACAGCAAAATCTGAATACTCTATTCACAGTTGTAAACTGGTAAAATTGTAAAAGTGATATTATAATTTGATTTGGTTAAAAATATATTTGAGTACACTCCGATTTTGTAAGATGTTTTGACTGTTTGTCAGTCTGTGTATGTGTTTGACTGTCAATCTGTAAAGTGTGTTGGGGTTGGGTTGTTTGTCATATCTGCAAACAGCTGGTTTTTTTACTTGAGCTCAATTTTTTTCCTTCTTCTGTTTCCTTTTACATTTTTGGAACATTTGGATTATAGATTTAAAAGTATGTATCACCAGCTGAGCAAAATAATATTAAAATGGGTTTTCTCAGAGGGTATCAGAAATTTGCTAAGGTAAGTAAGGTGACCTTTTGGACTTGGACAATTACTGCTCGAGGTGTCATTTGGTGAATAAAGGAGCAGCTGCGTGGGAAAAATCTCAGCCTTTGTTCATTAATAGGAGGCGCCAATGACCTCCACAGCCTTATAGAAGACACCCCAATAAATGCTATTAAAAATATTAGAATGTCTCTCTGTTGGTCATAAAGTGGATTATGTTGTCCAGACAATATGATTTTTTTATTTAAAAATGTTCTTGTATGAAGGTTTTTACATGGCTATAATTGATTGGGTTTTTTGTAGTATATTGAATATATTCATGTCTACAGATGTGCAGGTCTTCTGAAGTGTGAAATAAGGACTGTGGTGATTGAATTTTCTTTAAAATTCAGCCATCTGTCTTTCACTAAGAACTTATGTGATGTACATCCCCGTAAAAGTCAGTTAAGTAAAGTTTTTTATGTACTAGACATGGATAATTTTTTAAAGGGAGGGAATAATATGACAAAGTGAAATTTTAAGTATGTTACAAAATATCAGCATGATTATTATGCTGAAATTTTATGTATATTTTTTGATTTCTAATTTTTCGTGCAAAATATGTAACTGTTATCTGTTAATATTCTTTAAGGATTCAAATACTAGAATATCAATGGTTCTTAGAGAATAACTGTTTGATATTATGTCCTAATTGCTTGATATTCAGATAAGATGGTAATATTAAGTTTACTGCCTCCACTGCAATGTAATGTCATTAATCTCTTCTAGATGTCCAACAACTAAGGTTCAGAGACCAAAAGATGAGAAAGACAGATGGGCTAAGAGGACAAACGATATTTTGGCCACAGCCCTCCGAGGTTAACAGGATGCAGGACATGAGAGACCCCTCTGCCGTGATATCCTATAACTCAGCGAGGCCCCAGTCTTCTGATCAGGGAGATGGTGGGACCACAGAGGAAGGTGATCTACGATGTGTGGTGTGCTAAGGAGAGTCACTAGGAGAGAAAAGTCTCCCAAGCTTTCACAGAGAGCCACCTGGTCAAGCAATGGCTGTGACTCATCCAGACGGCTGACACTGGCAGAAACACTAAGAGGTGCTGTGCGTGGATCCAAGATAATTCCCGAGGAGACTTAACTCACTTTGAGAGGAAGAAACTGATTTTGAGTGGTACAGGTCTCACTTTAACCTGGTCTTAAACATCCAGCAGAAAACTTGAACAGTAAGAAAGAAGACTGTCTGCAGAGCCCTTCAAACACAGCTCCTCCAAATTCAACTGAATCTACTACAAATAAAGAGAAGAGAGATGCTGGGAACCACTGAACTAGCGTTGTATCATTCACACACATGGAGCTGAAACACAAGAACCAGAACAAGAGAGCCCCCAGGGTACGGAGAGCCCGAGAAATGCCCTGAGGGCATGAAGTGTTGGCGGGGAGCAGGGGTCCAGCCCCAAGAACACAGGGCATAAGAAGCGAGTTAGTTAAGCAAGAGTGTGGTGTGACGAGTGTGTAAGTAAACGCACTGCAGCGACTGAGCAGTCTCTTCCTCCCACCCGGAGGAAGGGTTCTGCCTGACCCCAGCTTTCTGTCTCTGTCTTTATTTTCTTCATCCTCTTGTCTTTCTTCCCTCAGGGAACTTAGAGAGCTCTCATAGTCACAACAGCTGTTGCCTCCTGTAGGTACCAAGAATGCCCTTTAATAATATTTTTATTTCTGTACCTGAAGTCAACCCATTATGTATCTGAATAACAATGTCAAGATGCTGTTTTGTCGCTTCTTTTGCCATGTAAAGCCCTTGTGTCTATTTAGTCTGTAAATATTTTTCAGGGTCAAAAAGTAAATAAATGCTTGTGGTCCGTAAAGAGAAAGCCTGTTCATGGAGTAAGCCCTGGAGAAACAACCGCTGTGGACCCAGAGAAGAGTAGAAACTTGGAGAGCACAAGCAATCCTGGAAGAGGCTTGGAAGAAATTCAGCAAATGTATGTTGACTCTGACTTTAACTTTAGGAGAAAAAAAAACATTGGCCACATTGTTCATGATGTCAGTCATTTCAGCAGTACTGCATGGGTTTCCAATGAGTTAATTTTTCCAGGTATCTCAAATCCAGTTTTCACTTGCTTGAGATCATATCAATTCTGTCAATTTCCTATTATACTTAAATGCATCATTATCAATGTTTCATCTCTGACTGTGACTATGTATTCTAGAAGGCATCATGATTAAAATACAGAACCTACACTAGGTGTATAGCTCAGTTTTAGAGCATTTGTCTAGCATGCAAAGCGCCCTGAGCTCAATCCCTAGCAACACACACACACACACACACACACACAACAATACACTAAACAGAGTTTGCCCTCTGCTAGAAATCAAATACATTTACTCAGTATTCTATATAATCCTGTTTACATCTCTTTAAAATAGTAACCTTCTAAAACAAAATACCAATATTTTAAACACACCATTGGTTTGTTCTTACAATTAAATGAGATAATATTGATTAAGGAATACCAAAATGTGGGGTATATTGCATGACCTTATAAATATTTGTGATCATATATACATAACATATATAAAGGATATATATATTATATATATGCTGTACCCTATATGCATGGATATGTTATACCCCATATGCATTCATGTGAAAAGAAAATCACAGAATATACATCAAATTAGATAAGAAACATAACATGAAAATAACTACATGGACAAGCTATAGATAAAATACCACCATCATGAGAGCAAGAAATAGACCATTTTTTCACATTTCCCATATTGCGTGATTCTTTGGATGTAACAACTTCAGAACCGGGCAGTAGCCTTATACATTGGGGATTCCATGATGAATTTAGTTTATAAAACGAAATCAGAAAAATTCAAAAGATACTTTTCCTGGGATATGTTTCATTTTCTAAAATGGAGGAAATTATTTTACCTCTTATCCCTAGCAACCTGGCAATGAGTATATTATTTAGATATCTGTCAAAAACAGTTTAGCTAGCAGGAATGGAGCTACGGAATGTATCCTTAGGGAACTTTCAAACCAATGACATTAATGTGATATTACAAAACAGGAAACAAAATGGACAACACAAAACTAAAAGATGAAGCAAAATAACTCAATACCAGCTGCAGAGTGAGACCCAGCAATTTCAGACTGCGTGATTCTTCAAGAGATGACTCATGACACCTGATACATACAAAGGATCCATGAGGTAGGAAAGGGAAACTAGGGGGAAAAAAGCAGCAAGACAATAGGAGTCTGCTTCTCAGACATTAATTCTTCTTCCACTTTCACTTGTAAAGCCTGGCATGGACACGGGAGCACACACTCTTCCATTTCACCCGTGTTCCAGCTTGCAAGAGGGCCCAAAGTTCTTTGGTCTAACAATTTCCAGACCATTGGTTTTCCCCATGGCAAGAGAGAGGCAGGGCAGGGATTCCAGAAACATATCAGGAGAAGCACCACGACATTTCAGAAGGCCAAAGTGCTCTGAGCCCTAACAGCCTTTAATTGGTCCTTCGTCCGCTGAATGACGCACTCTGGCCTCCTCTCCTGGGGACCTGTCCCCCAGTGTCAGAGCCCAGGCGTCTGAAAATAGGCTGGCCAGGCGCTTCGTCATATTTTCAGGTCCTGTCTCACTTCCATTCTCTGGCTTCAAAATCAGTACAAATTGACAAAATGAAATCATTTCTGCCTGGCATAGAATTTGGCAACCAGATAACACCATCAAAGCCAGGTCCACATTTACTTTCCCCTGCATTCATCAGTATGCAAAGTTCCAAGATGGAAATTTGTTTCTCCTGCAGTTTTATGACACTTCTACTGCCTGATTATCCCACTTGATGGCAATTTGCATCATTATGGGCCTGCAGCAAATGAAACAAATTGCCGTAAAATGTTGGGAAAATCCTAAATCACGGCTCTGTCTGGCCCGCTGAACGATGACACTAGGGTTGAATTCAGATGGCTTAGTTCATTCTGCTACAAACACTCATGCTGGCCTTAATGGGTGCCACTGGCTCACACAGCAGGCTGCTTCGTGAATACTGAACAAGGCAAAGTAACAGAGTTTTTCCTGATGCAATAAGCAAGTCTGCAGTAAAGAAAAACACTTTGATTCCAAGGCTGTTTACTACCAACTAAATAGAACCCCTAATGCTTTTCCCATGCACCCCACATTAGACCTAAATGAACAATTTTTGTATACATCCATTCTACTGGTAACAGAAAAGGGTGCCCAGACCATTAGGAATGTAAGGTCACTTCAGTCTAAATCATGCTTTCTCATTTCACTATCTAGTCATCAAAGCTTGGAATGCCAGGCAGAGAACAAGCCTGTAAAGAAAAAGTCACCAAAAGGTTTTAAATTACTGGTGTTTTAAGTGAGGTACCAGCTTTAAAACAAAGGAATAGGAGCACAAGGAGTAGGAATGCAGAACTGAGAGCAGTTCAGGAAGGATGCCAACCTGCTACGATCCTTATTGATCACTTTTTTGTTCTGCTCTTATCAGCATCTCTGATGAGTAAATTGATGAGGAGAATCTTTACAGTGAGAAACTCTTGGTTCATACTGCATAGGACCCATCAGGATAACTGAAGCTGAAATAAAAGCAACAGAGTTTTATTTTTCATACCCTTCTGCGTTTCATATCCTACTGACTTTCAGGTCATCCTTAATCACCTGACCCAAGACACTTGGAGGGGACACTCGGCTTTCCCCTCACACACAGCTCTGAGAACACCCCTGCTCCCCGAGCTCCATGCCAAAGATTTCCAGTCTCACATCAAGCAAATACCACAGGAAGCCTAGACATGAGCAATCTGATGAAGGAGACAGAGTCCAAATAAGACATTCAACTCAGGCTGGACAAGCTACAGCAAGAACTTATTTTCCAGACAATTGCAAAGAGTTTAGAAAACAGAGAGCTTTTATAGATTGCCTTACTTTAAAAACACATATTTTAGTTAACACTTGACTAAAAGAAAGAGTAATTTAATAGTTATTCATTGAGCATTTAGTGCTTTAAGCAATATAGGGAAGGCTTAGATGTCTATTTGATTTCATCAGTCCAAAGCCTCCTTCAACCACCTGCAGGTGAGTATCCTAATTCATGAAGAGGCTGAACTACTTTGCTCGGGGATAAATGGATAGTGGCAGACCCAGCTAGAACCAAGACCTGGTCTCACCATTAATTATATGCTTCCTATGCCACACACATTTTTGCTAAGTTACCATTATTATTAGCCCAAAAATAAACTCCACAAGGACAAAAGACCCTTGTATAATTTTAATAAGTATCACATATCTGGCTTCTCCTGGATGACTTTTATGACTCATTAGTCATAAAATGACTGCCTTCTAACTCACGCATCCTGCTCTATCTCAATGTCATTTTTCAGAAATGTCACATCCTTTCACCACAGAATGAACATTTTTTACTCTTAGACCTCACTTTTCTTCTTGAACCTACTAATTTCTAAGGTCACTGAAGTTACATTAAGCAACTTAAAGCTTCTTAGTAGTTGCTGCACATAGCAGTTTGAACAAGCTACATGTTCTGTATTCCATTTATCTGATAGAAGGTCTGCAGGTTGGGTTTGATTTTAAACTAGGGTCTTGGCAGTTTTCATATCCATTTCCACCATTGATCTCACTTCCATCAATACAGAAACCCTGGAAATTATTCAAGAAATGCTCACATACCTGTGCACCATTCATATGACCTACAGGAATGAGACAGAACACAAGTTTCTATTCTTCTTGACTCTCTAAAATATATAGATCAAATGCAAATGTATTGGTTTTATGACAATTCAAATATCTCGATCTAAATATCCATTTTAGGAAGTTAGATATAAACTCATTAAACTCCATTTCTGTATTTGAGGCAATATTAATTGATCCACTTGCAGAAATAATAAGCACATAATGATGCAAAACCGTCAATAATAACCTAAAACTTATTTTTTGAGCATTTGGCCTATTGCTTAAGATAGACTGTAGGCGGTCTCTAATAGGTTTGATCTATAGGAACAGTAGTTGATTTTTTAAAAATCCTATTTATCAACCAGCTGTGCTAGAACTTTTTTGTGAGTCAAAAGAAAGTATTTCACAGAGATAAGAATGTAGATGTGAACCTCTTGGGCATAAAATTACAATTTGTATTATAAACTGTAAGGTAAGTTAATCACGCTTCACATATGTTTCTTCACACTTTTCAGTTAGAACATGACCAGCGCCCATCGTATAGTACCGTGAATAGTAACCACACGGTGTGTGGGCAACAGACGTCTCACCTTCTATCCAACTGTGTTCCCTTTCAGTGTGATGCTGTCAATGGGAAGCAACTTCCTAGACAGGAAGTTCATCCACGTCTGCCATGAGATTCCCTCTCACCACTGACACATGAGGAGAAGCAATGTGCATTTCTTCCAGGACAATATTCGTAAAAACTATCATACCCTGTTCCCCGTTTCTGTTTGCTGGTCTTTACTTGATAAAGTGGACAATATGATCATAACTAACTTAACTGATGAGAGCTTAGCACAGAACTTGGCATGTAAGAATTTCCAGAATGTTTCCATACCTTCCACCTCAATCCAAATGCAAACATGAGATTCTAGGATGCAAAGTTTCCATGTTGACTTCAACATCAGTCCATACTATGGTCCCACCATTTTCACTAACCATTTATTGAACACCTAATATATTCTTGGCAAAATTCTAGGCTTAGGGTGTCTAGTAGCAACGGTTAATTTTTAGGAGCTTTTTATATTCATTCTAGCAAGACAAAATATAGATGTATAAATGCTACATAAATAAGTAAGATTACTTCAAATAGATTTTTACAAAGAATGATTAGATAGAAATTTAGGTAATTTTTTCTGAAGATGAAAAACAGTGTTTATATTTAGCATAGTACACCATATTCATCAGAGCCTCTCACTTTAGCTAACCCAAACTTGTATTTCTCAGAATTCCTTTCTCTGCACAGGGCTAAAGATTAACGTGGGACACAAAGGATCGTCTACAAAGGTGCAAGCAGTGGAAGGGATGCAGACCTCAGAAAGAAAGTACAAAACACTGTCGCTTTGTAGCTCGCACCCTTCGCTTCCAGTCTGCGGCTCGCTCTGCTGGCATGGGACACTAGCCCAGCTTGCTGTTCCAGTCTGCTGGCATGGGACACTAGCCCAGCTTGCTGTTCCAGTCTGCTGGCATGGGACACTAGCCCAGCTTGCTGTTCCGTCATTCCCAGCGGCCCCTCTGACTCATGGGCCATGTACACGTTTAGCTCTGAGCTGAGGCTACCAGGCGTCCCTCATCCTGGCAGGGAGAGGCTTGGGGGTTGTGTGAGACCAGAACGGGGACCAGCTCATCCTTCAGGGTTGCCCCTTGTCCTTGTGCTCCCTCACCCCACAAATCCCTCTTTCCTGATTTTCCCTGATGATTTAGGAACATCAGACCAGAAGAAACAACCTTCTAGAAATTGTGTAACACCAATTTCTTTTAATAAACCCCCTATTACTTCATTTTTAAAGTCCTATATTTTATGAACTCTGGAGAGATGTTTATGTATTACTCTCTATGGAGAAGGCATACTCTTAAGGGTTCTGTAGGGTGATCTCATGTAGTCCTCATGTCAACTCTGGAAACATTCATTTCATTAATGCCCCATATGCATGAAGAAATTGAGCTCACCAAGGCTGAGTGACTTGCATGTCACACTGCAACTGAGTAGTGAGGCTGGCACTCAAACCCTGGGAACATGGTAAGAAAGTCCAAGCGATTAAAGACTGTACTGTCATCCTTAATTATGCCCTGCAGGGCTATTCTGTAAGGTTTAGTAGTTTACTAAGTGCTCTTTTCACCAGAAATTGAGCTCAGAATTTCTCTATGGGCTCAAAGCTGAGAAAATGTAATTGATCAGTGAACAGAACTTGAGAAGTAGAAAGGTATTTAAACCCACTGATCCCAATTATATATGAAAGAAAATAAATCCCAAAGAAGAGACTCTGCAAGTTTAGCAAAGTACCTTGATTGGGAGGCACTACCCAGCGGCCTCTGTCATTCCACAATGCAGAGCACAAGCCTGTTCCTCCTGCATACGGCAGTGTTGAGTGTCGTGTGGGTCCGAGACAGGCTGTGGAACACCTCATGACCCAGGAGTAGAAGGTAAGATTTGTTCATATGCATATGACTGCTACCCTGGGGCCATTCAGCACGAGGTAAAATAATTTTTTTAATTAGCATGCTTTAAGGATCCTTTCTGACATTAATTCAAATTCCTCCCAACACTTCAACTGGAGGAATAGTCCTTCCAGTAATTCCACTAACAGGGTCTAGAAAAGTTAGACATGCTATTCATTCTCAGTTTCCCGAGGAAAGTATTTATTTTCTAAGGGTGTGACTGAATAGAAATGGGACTCACCAACATTCAGCAGAGCACAGGTGGCCTATGGAGATGACTCTTTTCCCCTTTGTGCTTCTGAAGGATTAAGCCATGTGAATTTTAGAATTTAAAGCTACAGTCCTACTTCTGAGATCGCTCCAAAATCATATAGAATGCTAAGTATCCCACAGGGTTCTAATAATTGTAGTGCCTTGGAGTTAGGATTTGGCCTGAAAATATAATTTGAAGAGTCAGCAGGTTATAAACCAGACCACACTTCATCTGGCGGAACATAAATACATGAAAATATGTCCAGAAAATGAATCAATTCTTTGTTTTCTCCAGTTAACATAAATGACAAAAATATAAATCTTATTTTAAGAGAGATATGGAAAGTTATTTATGGATACCCAAACTGGGATTTCTCAATAGAAAAAAAATCCCTTTTAATAATGAAAGGGTTTAACCGCAATAAAAATTCCAAAATGAAAAAGGAAGAATTCCCCTGAGGAAATTAAATTCAAGACAAATCCCTAAAGATCAGAGTTGTCTGAAAAATGAAGTTATTCATTTTTATCTTGTGTTTCTATTACTATGACGAAATACCCAAGATAATCAGCTCATCAAGAGGGAATGTATGCTTTCGCTCATAGCTTGAAGGTTCTTTTGCATAGACAGTTGGTTCTACTGCTTTGGGGCCTCAGGTAAGGCAGTGCCCCATCGTAGGAGCATGTGGAAGAGCAAAGCTATCCCTGCGTGGGAGCCAGGAAGCACAGGAGAGTGACAGGAAGGGGCCAGGGTCTTGAAATCCCCGCTGAGTGTCCACCTTCGATGATCTAATTTCCTCCAACTTGAAGACGCTATCAACTCCAGCATCATTGTGGGTTAATGACCAAGCCCTCAAACCATTTCACATTCAAAGCACAGCACTTACAGAGATCACAGCGCAAAAGAAGGCATTTGTGCTGACCGCCTTGGAAAATATAGCCATTAACACTCCAGAAAATCCCACCAGAAATTTTTAAATGTAACCTGCAATTAATCGTTCTGGGGTTGAACTGACAGATAACTTTGTTTCCTTAACAGGCGCTATTTTTTAATATGAAACTTGAGGCTCCTAGGAGTTAATTATAGACCTATCTAACTGTCCTTAGGATTGGAACCTCTTTACATAAATTAGACCTCCACCACTTGAAAAAACAAAAACAACTCACACATCCCAAAGACTAGCCTTGGCTCTAACCCAGAAGACCCAGAAGAGGCCATGAACAATGATCTCAAATTAAGAAGTCATCCAGGCTTGTTCCCCTGGAGGACCTAGGAGAGAACCAATCTCCCTTCTTCCTCCTGGTTATAAAGGCTGCCCACATTCTTTAGCTTGCGGCCCCTTGTCACATGCTCCACGCCATTCTATCCTCATGTCTTTCTTCTTTCTTTGCTTCTTTGCCCTTCTATAAACCCAAAAAAATTACATACCATGACCTATCATCTCCTCATTTCAAGATCCTTGACTTTTTCATATCTGCAAAGTCCCTTTTGCCAGGGAAATGTCAAAAGAAAATCTTACACACGATCAGTGTAACAGGCTGTAAGAAAGAAAAACAAAGCAGTCAAAAATCAGTCAGTGCTCCAAAAGAGAAGAGGCTCTAGATGCCAATAGCCGCCCCACATACACAAATATTGACAGTCAAAAATGTTCCAGGCATCACCAAATGTCTACTCAAATTATTGGCCTATTTTTTAAATTTCTTAAAAATTACTTTTTAATTGTTAAGATTTTTTATGTTCTGGATATTAGTCCTTTGTTAAACTAAACACTAACAAATGTTTGTTTCCTTCCATTCTGTAGGTTTTATCTTCTTACTAATGATTGTGTCCTGGGTTTTGTTTCTTCCAATCAAAAAACTCTATAAATTGGCACAGTGTATATGTTTAGAAAGTTGTTACTTTAGATATATTTTTCATTACTTGGTGGTTTTTAATTCATCATGACTTTTCATGACTTTTACCCTCCCTTGCCTTATACTGAACAATCAAGTTTGTCTTTTGTTTTGTTTTTTTTTAATTCACTTCCAATATTAAGTGGAATTCTTGGTATCTGGTGTAGTCCTAGATATCCTGTAAAGAATGGGGTTTCCATGTAGACTGGAAGGACTACTTTAATAATTAAGTGGAAAATGAGTTGCTTCTATGTGATAGAGCCTATGTCTCTAACTGAAAGGAGGCTCTGTGAGCCTCTCAATGTATCTAGATCCAAGCTAACAGAAATTTTTAAAAATCTTAAACCAGTACCACAAGAGGTTCTAATGTTTTAGAAGTAAAGACTTAGTTAAACCTGCAAATTAAAAAGAAAATCTAACCAGGGTCTCCTCCATTCTGTCTTCTCAAACTTCTTTATATAGATTTGACAGTATCATTCTATCTTTATATTTCTCTTCTCACCTTATCTCATTGTGCTCAAAACTGGGTATTTTCCTTTTATATGTCTTCTAGTTTACAAATTTTCTCTTTATCTGTGTCTAAATAGATACTTTCAGAAGATATGCATCTCGTTTTGCCATAAAAAATTGATTCATACAATGGTAATATGAAATGATTACATATTAAATGCTACTCTGAGTCAATAAATCATTTCAAACATATAATTAGTAGATTATCACTGTGCAAATTGATGATTTGTGCTGTAATACTTTAATTTCTTGGGAAAAGGAAAATCAACTTGGAAAAGATATTCACAATTCATTACAGAAATGAAATATCTATATGCATTTAAAAAATACTTAGAGCAAAGTGAGAAATTTAGATTAACAAATGATTCCTAAAGTCAATAAAATAAAAATTTAAAAATTACAGAAAAAAGTAGAGATGTGATAATATATACCTTAACAGAAAAAGTGTCTTTTAAAATCACAAAGTGATAAACTTCAGAGTATTACAAATATATTGAGCCTAAAAAATTAAAAGGATCAATGAATCAGATTCATTCTTTAATAACTAAAAATAGTGATAAATCCTTAGCTAAACTTATCAAAAGAAGGGGGGAAAGCATATCAATGCAACTAGAAATGAAAGAACTGAAATCACAATTGACAATGCTGAAATCCAGGGATTATAAAAAATTACTTCAAAAACTTATATTCCAATAAATTGGATAAACTAGAAGAAATGCAGATATCCCTAGACATGTATGGATTATGGAAACTTAACAAAAACTAGACCAATAACAGACAATTAAATAGATGATAATGGAAACCCTGTCAACTAAGTATATCATAGGACATGATGGATTCAATGCAGACTCCAACCAGGACTTCAGAGGAGATCTAGTGCCAGTACTCCTAAAATTCTTCCATGGAGGGGTTGAAAGGGAAAAAGCATTGTCACATTTGTCCCTGGAAGCAAATATCATCATGATGCCAAAATGGTACATGGACTCAACAAGAAAAATAAAACTCTTTAATAAACATAGATAACAAAAATCCCCCAAATCCTCAACAAGATACTGGCACACAAAATACAACAGACCTTCTGGACAGCAATTCAGGACTCCTAGAATGTAGGCTACAGTTGAAAGGACCCTAGACTCCTTGAACTAAGAGCAGTGACCCCCACTTTAGCTAACCCTGGCCCTGGCCCTGTGTGCTGATGTGTACAGAGCTGGCTGAGCTATTTCCTTTTCCCTTCAGTTGGGAGCACGTGTGTCAGTGCCGTGCGATGTCCCAGCACAGTGTGAAGCTGTGGAGCCCAGAGCATGAAGATCACTCAGCCAAGAGGCTTCGCTCTGTCACCGGGACCCAGAGGAGGTGCTCGCTGTAAGAGGAAACTGCAGGACAACGCTCAGCAGAGGTTAAGCAGCTGTTCTCAGAGGCATTTGCTGTGTCCCCTGTGTCCCTTTGATAAAACAGGTCAACATGTGTCGTGTAACAAACCCCTCATTCTTTCCCGGTCCCCTGACCAGAACTCCTACCCAAAAATGTTGCCAGCACTTTTCTGCTGCACTTCTGTTCTCATGTCCTTGAGCTGCACATAAATAACTGCAGAGGTCTCGGCTCAGGGCTGCTTCCCCGGGGCTCTCTCGCTGACGAGACACCTCCTCTGGGTCCTGGTGACTGAGCAAAGCCTCACTGCTGAGTAATCTTCTTCATCCTCTGGGCCACCACAGCTGCACCCTGTGCTGTGACTTCGCATTGAAGTGACACATCGCTCCCCTATTTATAGGAGTCCAACTCATCACAGCTAAAGCGTGGGAGCCCCCTGTATCCACACCAATAGATAAGTGAGTGTTAACCTCCTATTACTTTGCTTTGAAATTCTGTATCATTGTTTTTGTTTCTAAAAACCTAAAAAAAAAATTTAAAAAGAAAATGTGGCATATATACATGAGTACTACTCAGCTATAAAGAAGGATAATTTCACACCACTTGCAGGAAAATGATGCATCTTGAGACCATAACACTAAGTGAAATATATCAGAAACAGTATACTAGACATCGCTTTGTTTCTCTTAGGAAACCAAATATGTGAAAAAAAAATTTTTTTAAACCATATATATATATATATATATATATATATATATATTATAACTTAGATAGATAGATAGATAGATAGATAGATGTGTAAATACTCCAAAATCTGAAAAACCTGAATTTCCAAGCATTTTCAATCAGATACTCAAACTGCATAATATTTAACCTCACAAAAACAAGAGTTTGAAGATAGACTATTTCACTTTGTAAAGTTACCATAATTAACCACAGTCAAAAAATATTAAATGAAAAAAATGAGCAGTGAACAACTCGTAAGTTTGAAACTGCACACTCCCCTCAGTAGTGAGATACACTCTCACGTGTCCTGATCCATTCTATGGGATATGAATCATCCCTTTGTCCATCATACCCAGGCTGGATACGGTGCCTGCTTGTTAGTTAGTTAGTTAGTTAGTTAGTTAGTTAGTTAGTTAGTTAGTGAGTTAGTGGTCCTCTCGGTAGTCAGACAAAATGTCCCAGCACTGCCGTCTGTGCTCAAATAATGCTTACATAGGAGCCTCACGCTGTGTCACACCTCCTTGAATGCTCACGTCATCTCATTTCATGTGTCCTGTGCTGTCTCACACCAGCAAAGGTGAGTAAGTACAGTACTATACTCTAAGAAAGAAACTGCATTTATGTAACATTCATTATAGGATATTGCTATGATTTTTCTTTTGCTATTATTCACACACTCACACACACACATACACAGAGTAAAACTTGGATTGCAAATAACTTGTTTGGCAACTGTTCTGAAAAATGAGCAAAGATGCAAGACATCACTCATTTATGAAGTAAAAATTAATTGGAAGCTTGCAATGCAAATAGTATGTGATACCGTATATCAAAGATCACAGCTGAGCCAATGGTTCTTCTACTCCTCCCCCATTTCCTTTCCCCTCTCTTCCCTCATTCTACTCTTTTCCCTTTCTTCCTCCCCCTCCACCTTCTCTTCTTCATCCTCTTCTGCCTTTCTCTCTCTCTCTCTCTCTCTCTCTCTCTCTCTCTCTCTCTCTCACCTCTCTCTCATTCTCTCTCTTTGTGTCTCTGTGTGTCTGTGTGTCTGTCTGTCTGTCTGTCTCTCTCTCTCTCTCTCTCTGCAGGATTGTGTTCATGTTCCAACAACAAGAGATCTGGAGTGGAGGAGAAGGATCAGGCATCCCTCATTTCAAATGAGAGCAGAGAAATTCATGAAGGGTGGAAATTACAAAATATTTTAGACAAGCACTTCCTAAATAAGTCTGTGGCAGTGCAAACAATGAATCTGTTTGATAACAATGCGATACCACATTTTCACAAAATCCTCAAAAGGAGGCAAAAGCAAGTATCATTGTATAAATACATTTTTAAAATTACATAAAAAGATTCCACTGAGCCAATAGATAGCAGTGATTATGAAACACAGTAACCCTCCTCTCTCATTTCCTTCACACCAGCCATGAAGATTTTCAAAGGTTAAGTGAAGTTAATTTGTTTATTTTTCTTTATGTTTTGTATTTTCTTTATTAGTTTGTACTACATTACAATATTGCAATCAATTTATATGAATATTTGTGAGTTCTGGAACAAATCATCTGAGTTTCCATTATTTTTTATGGCAAAACTTGCTTTGAAATATAACTGCTATAAAATTAATGACTGTGGATTTACTACTACATTGGAGAAAATTTCAAGGCAGTCCAATGTTCAAGTTAGGTTTGGCATGAGAATTTCTGGCCACTGAGAATCAAGAGAAAAAAACCTACTTTAAAACCTTGGAGTTTAAGCAGAATGGAATCACCTGGAAAGTAGCGGCAAAGAAGATCATGTTTGTTGAAAGATTATCACTAAAATGAGCCAAGTACTTTGCATCGAGACAATAGAAAAGGTGTCTCAAGAGTCAATAAGACTCCACGCCTTCACAGGCACATAGGTACAAAACTGTAAGTCATTTGAGATAAGAGCTGCAGAGCCAAAAAAAAAAAAAGATATATAAGACATTGATTCCCTGGACTCATTTTACAATGCTCAATAATCAATGTGCTTAGAGTCCTCTGCACCCATGATCTCAGGGTCCCCAACTATTGCTCAAGCTGATGGCAGAGCTTGTCATCATCCATATAGTGCTAGTTTCATGGCATGCAAAGTACAAGAATTACGGGGATATGTAGAGTTCAACTGAAGTTTCACGAGCAAGCTTAGGAAGACAAGCAGTCTGCCCCGAGAGAGCACTAGGTGAAGTCGTGGCAGTGAACCCAAAAGTGCAGTAGAAAACCACAGAACACTAGAAAAGCCAGAAATGTGGAACATCTGCTGAGGAAAGGCACAGGCACTGACCAATGTCACTCCAAGAGAGAGGCTAGAGGGTGGCAATGGTCCTTTATGAGCAGGAATGCCAAAGCCCTCTGAAGCTCACATTGTGACACAATCTGCCCCAGATGTTGGACACAGTGCTACAGGATTTTAATGTTTCCTCTGCTAGGTTTTTATCTTGCTTTGGTCCAATTTCTTTCTATACACCTATTTCTCCTTTTGGGGAGTGCACATGCCACCACTGTATGTCAGAAGTGTTCAACTTTCTTTTTTTTATTTTCATGAACTCACAGCTAAGACTATGTCTTATATCATGAAGGAAAACTTTGAACTGAACTTTTCAGCAATGCTGTAACTGTTAAAACGTTGGTAACTCTTACAGATGAACTATGTATATCTTGCATGAAGAGACGGGCATAAGTCTTTTGTAGAGCAAGGGAAAAACGTTATAGTTTAGATCTAGAATGTCTTATAAAAGTTGTTTAGAAGTGGGGCTTTGGGGAGTAACTGGATCATGGGGCACTATGCCCATAAGTGAATTAATTTATCAGTGGGTTCAGAGCTGAATGCTGTTAGGCGTTGGAAGTGGTCAGAAGAGGCAGTTTCCCAGAGACATGACCTGTAAAGGAGAATCTCCCTCCCCAGCTGTTCCCTTCGCTCTCTCTGCTTCCTGATCACCATCACTGAACAGTTTGCAGAGGCCTCCACCATGTCATTCTTGCCTCACCGCTAGTCAGCTATGTATACTTTCTCTTCACTGAAATGCTATTTGTTCTTGCATTGTTCTCTTGATCTCAGTGAGCATCTTTATGAGCATTATTTTAATTCCCTGTTATGTAAATCATATTCCAGTATTTTCATGATCCTGAGCTTGGTTCCAGATGTTTATCTTGTTCTCATATTTCAAATATATTCCTCTGTTTCTTCATTTTCCTCGACTCCCTGTGTTTCTGCATATTAGATATGACAAACACCTCTCCCAGACCTGTCAGACTTGCCTTGTGTAGGAGAAGGAGCTTGGCAATCTATCCAGCTAGTGATTTTAAGATGCCTCTCAAATCTTTGTGTTTGCCTAAACTGCTGTTTCTGGTTTGGGGGGTTTCCTGGAGCTGAGGATGTGCCACATCTTATAGGCACATTGAGGCAAATAAGGAAGGTGGCAGTCTCCCCAAACGCAGCTGGAAAAGTTTGCATGCTGATTACATCTCCAATCTTCATGGAGAAGCTGAGGACAGACACTTACCTACCATTCACTGCACTAAGCAGGGAGAGACCTGAGGTGAATGAAAGCTGGTGCTCACTTTCAGGCTGCCCTCCAGACAGTGAGGAGACAGCTCTCTAAGGGGCCTGTTTTGCATCTACCCCTGAATTTCCTGTGTTCTAGAGCTACTCGGGAATTGAGCTAGGTTAACCAGACAGTCCCTTAGGTGGGTATTTCAGAGTCTGTAGCACTCAGTGTGTGGTCAAACTCTACCCAGGAAGCAAGTGTACACCTGGATTTATCACTGGAGGAAAGAAGAAGGGCTCGTGCAGAGCAGAGCTCCGGCCCCGCCCCCAGGAGGGTTACTGGTTGTTTATCTTACGAGTTCCCCAAGAACACAAATTCATTAGGCACCACATCTATGATTAGTCACTGAAAGTATACACTGGAAGCCCCTCCTGGAGAGAAAATGAGAGCTGCACATTCCTTTTTCTGCACCAACCCAAGGCCATGTGGCCCCGGGAAATGATGTCATGTCCACTTAAGATCGCCTCTTTGTTCTGTGATGTAAGCAGACTCACATATGTTTAGTCTCTGCTTCCAGGGCGAGCAAGTTTAACATGCCATCCCTTTGGGTAGAAGCTGTACATGTCAGAGTGTTCAACATGTGGACCGACTCCTTCCAGAAAGGATAACTAGGCCTGGAGTTACCTCAGGGGCAGATGGTGAGGAGGGTTCAGAAAAAGTTATCTCTTTCTCAGCCTGCTGCTGAGCTAATATTTGTTGATCTTTTACCTCACTAGTCCAAGTTACCCAGACTACTAAGTAGCCACAGGTAGAATATGTCATAAATCCTTTCTGTGGGGAAGGCAGGGGATGCATTTCCTAAGTGCCTTTTCTGCACTGCTTCTGGTGGATGTAGCCTGAGAGTGCCTGCCCTCCTGTACCAAACTCCAACATGTTCCGCCCATGGTCACAGAGACTCACGTCTCCATGGTGCCCTGTGTTCTCAGAGCTGATGACCTGAGTTAAACCTTAGGAAATCTTAAAGTTGGGCACTAAATGTGAGGCTAAACATTCTCCTCAAGAAATTGGTGTTTCTTTCCCAATTTTCTGAGGGTGACAGCTTTTCCTCTCAGTGGCATGTGGATGTTTTCCTACATGCCCTGTAGGTAGGAATCTGAGTTTGTCTCCAGATTTCTCCCAGAGGAAATGGATCCTTGAATAAATATTAACCTAGTGCCTTACTTAGTTCTCTCATTGCTAAGACAAAATACCCTATACCCAAAGTTAAAGGGAGAAAGGTGTATTTAGCTCACAGTTTGCAAAGCCCATAGTTGTCTGGCTCCAGCGGAGGGCCACATGGGAAAGGGGCAACGCAGAGGAAAAACAGTTTGTAGCAGACAGAACACAGCAAAAGCAACAATGAGGGGAAGAAGAGCTTCTTTCTGTCCTTAATATGCATCCAGTCTACTGAGATTAGGGAAGTGCTGATCCACACTTAGGGAAGTGCTAAGGATCACACACTCTAGATCCAGCCACCTCTGAATAAGCCCTATCTATGACTGCATGAGGCTTTGAGGGGACATCTAGACACAAACCATAACACCTAGTATATCCATGGGCGAAGGAAGAAGTCAAGAGCCTCCCACTCTGCTACTTTGCTGAGGTCTCCAACTGCAAGCTGTAAAGAATATTCTTTTAACCAATAAGCTACTTGATGTCTTCTTAAAAGCAGAATCTTAACAATAGACTTTTTAAATAACAAAATTATGTATAATAATATACTATCCTATTAAGAAGATACACTTTTAATAATTTAATTCCTGTCAAAGTCACCAATTGAAAGTACTACTAAAAAACATGTGTCGGGAAGAAAAGTAACGGTTCACTTCATGGGCATCACAGGATGAGAAGGATTTACATGGAATCACTGTGTTAGAGTTTCTGATTCACGGTCACACTTAGGGGAGAAGACTAAAGCATACGCTTTTAGTGCTTTACGATTTTATGAGAAGAAACCTGTTACACAACAATTATTGAATTTTAGTCCCTTATTTATAGGTATCAAAAATATAAGCCAAATAGTAGGAAATAAATATACCAAATACTTTATAACCCTATTATAACTTCATCAAAGGTGTTTGCAATATGAGAATTCCACTCAGATATTAAGTTAAATATTAGTAAACTTTCTTTAGTATTGAATTTGTACTAACTTGATAAAGAATGCAGTTTTTCCTATTGCAAGAACCTGACAAATTTTATTGCAAATATGATCATGTTAAATAATTCTTTGTGTAAAATTTATAGACAAGTCTTGACAGATAAAGTTTTTTTTAATTCTCAGTGTTTTTTTATTCTTCATTGCAAACTTCTTTGTATCCACCATTTCCTTTTTAGTTTTTAGGCCCATTCGATGTTCAAAATGTTACTTTAAAATTGATGTCTTCTAACATCTTGCCAGTTATACTCCCTCCTCCCCATCCTAACTCCATCTACAGGTGCCTCTTTTGCCTTTGTGAGCTGAAAACACTCAAGATTAGAAATATTGTGCCTCAAAATGTTTTTACATCTTCTCATAATACCCTCTCCACTGATCTGCACACAGTAGGCACTTAATGAATGTACTTAGTGAATGGTTCAAGGATCCTACAGATACTTGACTTAGCAGCAGACACATGATTTACTACATGATGTGCTTTAATATCTCCTGCCTCATTTTAGAGAGATGGAAATGGTATTAAAGAACCCCAGCTAAGTGTTCAATCTCCTTCATCATAATTCCTCTTAACAACTGTGTCCAGGTCTAAAATTATTTGATTCTTGTCAAGATCTTATTTAGAGAAGCTGTAAAATTCAGTCCCATTTCATCAAACCATACAGTCCCCTTCCATCATGATTTATGTTTTCTTTTATACTGAAGAACGGGGTTTTTCAGAATAAGCTAAGTTGTCTATATTAACAAGTTAAGCCCTAAGCCTCAGCACTTTGACAAACAAGTGTTTGCTCCTCACTCGTGCTATACCCCCAGGAGAGAGCAGAGGGCTTGGCATTGCTCTGTGCCACTGGTCGCTCAGGGGCCCGGAAGAAAAGATGCTCCACCAGCTCAACACTGAGCAGGAAGAGAGAGAGCTAAAGGGCCCTGTTCTGTCTTCAATGACTAGAAATAAGAAGGTCTCTGATAATAGCAACACTTAGTACTGCCTCCTGCCTTGCCTATCCCAAAGGAACTGAGGAATGAGGGATGTATAACACTCAGTGAACAAGAGCCATCTCCCCTACAAGACCAAAATTCATCCTAAATCTGCATGAAAATGTCACCACCAAATCTTGACCACAGTGTGGTTGGTATGCGCCATTTACATTTGCAATTATTCCCAAATGAGTGCTAAACTTTGAAAGATTACAAAGTACTAGTTCACATTATTCAACCCTCCACCCTCAGTAAGCAAACTCCTACCCCAAACCACCTATTTTAATCTGTTTTCCTTTTCACGCCTCATGTCTTGCCCTTAACAATGAACTTATCCTGTTCTTTCTTCCTTTTCCTTCCAGAGTTACAGCTCTCATGGTCTGTGTCTCCCACATTCTTTTTAGAAACCTCAGATCCGTAACAGACTCAGAGAAGAAACTCTCATTCTTCGCTTTTCTCCTTCTTGTCAAGATGCCATTCTTAACTGAGTTCTGCCTCCCCTTCTCTCCTTCTCTTGGTTTCTTCTTTTTATTTATCCTATCACAGAATCTGATGCCACATAGAAAATCCTTCCTCTTTGCTCCTTCGGTCCAGCCTAAGGTATTAGCTCCCAATTGTGGCTACACAGTAGAGTCACCCATCCAGCTTTCAGAGATAACTGATGCTCCACATTCTGGGCCTCAAGGAGAGATGCAATTATCTACCCTGGAATGTAGAGAATGTAAGGAAAATCTGCCAAAAGCTTTGCAAAGGAAGCGCCACTAGAAGGACAATCAGGAATGAGCAGGTAGAGAGGCAGAGTTGGAGAGTGTGGTAGGCAGTGCTAATACAGGTGAGCCCCTCCCGATACAGCAGGGGCAGACACAGCCCTAAAATTCTCTGCAGCTGAAATGTGTCCAGATGTCATCAGGGCTCGTTACTCCTCTTACTTCGTACCTTAGTTTAAGTATTCTCTCTTCAAAGAAAATTTTATATTACCTAAAAATCACTCTTTGGTTCTCTATTTTTTTCCCTAGTGCTCAAAATAATTTTAACTGTGTTAGCTTGTTTTTCTCATCTGTCTTCTGGGTGAATTCACAGAGGGTAGATACTCTAACCTGATCACAGTGAGGTACTAGTGTCACACATCAGTGTGATGCTACCTGACACATGGTAGAGGCCCAAAGCACAGCTGTTAAATGAATGTCTCTATCCAGCCTCTTGCCCTGAAAGGATTTTCCATATGTACTATATTTTTTTCTAAAATTTCAGATGAAGATCTAGGTAAAATTTAAAGTTAGAAACCTATTAAAATAGGTAAGTAATGGCAGTAAGAAAATAAATAAATAAAACAATGATCTTGTCCTAACCCTGGAACTTGCAAAACTCACTTTATATGACAAAAGAGGCACAAAGAGATGCCCCACGTGAAAGTAAGCAACAGACTTCGGCATGGGAGATTAGATTACCTAGCTGTTTTCAATGCAATCCAGTGAGTCTTTAGAAGAATGTTCTCCAAGGCCAAGGATATAGCTCAGCAGCACAGCATCTACCTGGCAAGTGAAAAGTCCTGAGTTCAACTCCCTGTGCAAAGAAAGAAAGAAAGAAAGAAAGAAAGAAAGAAAGAAAGAAAGAAAGAAAGAAAGAAAGAGAAAAGAAAAGAAGAAAGAAGAAAGAAGAAAGAAGAAAGAAGAAAGAAGAAAGAAGAAAGAAGAAAGAAGAAAGAAGAAAGAAGAAAGAAGAAAGAAGAAGAAAGAAAAGAAAAGAAAAGTTTTCCTGCTAACTGCCGGAAAGGGTACCAAAGAGGAGGGAGCAGCAGCCAGAGAGATTCAGAGATGAAGAAGGGTTTCATTTGCCTCTGCGAGGGGGAGACCACATAGTAGGCAGGCAACTTCATGGCACAAAACCAGCCAGAACTTTTCCTTCAGCAAGAATAGAGACCTCAGTTCTACAACCACCAGAGCTACATCAGGTAAACAAACTCAGTGAACTTGAAAGCAGAACCATTCCCAGAACTTCCTGAAAGGAAGCTCCCTGCCTATCCTTTGAACCTATCCTTGTGAGGTTCTAAACAAAGGCCCAGGCCACACCTGCACTGCCTGAACCATAAGATGATAAACGGCTGTGGTTTTGACCCTATCAATTCATGAATGTCTTTTAGCACACTAATGGAAATCTGCACCACCTAGCCCTAAAATTCTCTGCAGCTGAAATGTGTCTAGAAGAGAAAGAGAAGTAGAAGCACACATGCTTGGAAGAGATCCAAAGTATCAGTCAATATTTCCATTGCTGTGACAAAAATACCCTTGACACAGGCAATTTAACAGAGGAAGGTTTATTTTGGTTCACAGTTTCAGTGATTTTAGTCCATGGTCAGCTGGTTCCAAGCCAGAAACAGCATGGTGAAAATACACAGCAGAGAAAAACTGTTCCCTGTGTGGTAGCCAGGAAGTAGTTAGAGAAGGGAGGAGCCAGGGACAGAAATACACCCTCCCAGACCACACACTCAGTGGCCACCGCCATCCGGGCCCCACCTCTAACAGGGCATTCAGCCACTGACCTGAATGAGTCCACTGATATGTGTAGCATCCCCGTTATCAGTCACCTTCCAAACACACGAGAACCCAAGGGATATTTTCAGATCTAAACTAACATCCAAGGAAACCCTGCAGCAAAACTATACTGGTCTCTAAGATTAATTCCAACAGAAAACAGGAATGAGTACTATTTACTCTAAGTACATGTCGTCTCATAGACACTGTCCTCAAAACAATAGCTTCTAATGATCTTGCTATCTGGCTGGAGACTGCTAACTCTAATAAATGCTGCCTTGAATATGAGAGAAGACAAGATGTAGAAGAGGAGGAGGAAGAAGGGAGGAAGGAGGCGGTAGAAGGGGAAGAGGTTAATTCTCCATTTCTATGAATCAAGCAATCACCAGCCATGAAGTATGTGTGTAAGTAGGCAAAAATGCAGAGGCAGTATACATCAGTGATTCCACAGTAGTCTTTAAAATGATACTGTGATTGCAATTAGTGTGTGACTTACAGTAGTATATACTCAAAATGGTGACTTTCCTCCCCATAAAGCTATTTTTAAAGCAAGATTAGTTTTACAGAGGATAATTTTGCTATTTAGTATTTATATGGAGTTATGGTTTGTGTCTGGAGTCCCCCCAAATTTTCATATGATCAGAGGGGGTGGGTTTTTTGGAGGTAGCTGAATCTAGAGTTTGTGACTGATTCATGCTTCAGTGCTAGGATTAAGGGTGCTGAGATTAAGGATGAGTGATTGCTGGCTCAGTCCACTGATTGGTTTGACAGAGCCCTAGTCCCAGCTGTCTGGATAAGATAAAAGATCCAGAAAGGGGTCTGTTCCTCTCCTTTTCTCTTGTTGCTTTTTCTGTCTCCCACCACCATGAACAGTTGCCCCTCTGCCATGTGCCACCCTGCCTTGGAACCAACTATGTACTGAAGCTTCTACAAACTGAGCTAAATAAACCTTTCCTCCTTTAACTTAGGGTATTTTGTCTCAGCAAGGAGAAAACTAAGACATATGGTAATATGGCATCTTAGAATGCTTGTGTTACCATCACAAAATACTACAGACTGGGTGGCTTTGGCAACAGAAAATATCTTCTCACAGTTCTGGAGAATGCAAATCCAAGACCAAGATAGTGGAAGAGTTCTCAGCTTCTCCTGAGGCCTCATCTCTTGGTTTATATATGGCCACTCTCTCCCTGTATCCTCGCAAAGCTTTTCCTCTGTTCTCACACTTCCCTGGTACACCTTCCTCTCTTATAAGGAAACCAGTCATACTGGATTATAGGTTTAGCCTTATGCCCTCTTTTAACCTTAATTACCCCTTTAATAGGTAATTACTGCCAAATACAGTCACACTGGAGGTTAGGACTTCACATACAAATTTTAGAGGGACATGATTCAGTCTACAACATAGAGGTCTGATATTGGTGACTTCATGAGGAATAGCAGAGCTAATACGGACACTGAATTCGGCTTTTCCAGGACAGACCTCCCCCTCAGAGTCCTGGTAGTCTGAATGGCTCCATGGGCAGCTGAGGACAGGTGGAAACATTTCATCAAATCTGAGGTTGTTGGGTTTGCACAGAAAGAAATTGATATGAGCCATAGACCACAAGCTAAACCAGAGGGAATGTTCCTGGGAGCACAAGGTTTATCACACAGATTGATTTTCAGCTGTATCTCTAAGCCACCTTCACCCTGCTTCCCTCTGGCTAGAATTTGAGAGACATTTAGAAGCTTGTCTGGATACAGTTTATATTGTTATTAGCAACGAATTTTAAAAGGACCCCATAAGCACTCTCATCTACTTTGTGAAAACATAAAGAAATAAAAACACCGCAACACTCACAGCATCCTTCTCTGAGGCCGCAAAGTTCTTTCTCCAGTTCTGTCTTTTTGTAGCACATATTTGAAATACATAATAAACACATTTATATCCTCTTTAATTCCTTCTTCGCACTCTCCCTCTCGTCTCACCCCATCCCCATGTCCCTTTCCCATCTCCACAGTCTATCATCCTGTTTCCCAATATCTACCTCATAATTAGATAAAGATACAGAGCTTACTTGTAAGACTTTCAATATCAAAACATTGGGTGGGACAGTATTATGCCAAATGAAAGATTTGACATGCAAAGAGATTGTGACAGGATGGAAAGTTCAAACAGAGCAGCATTATGACATCTGGGCACAGTAAGTAAGAAAATCTGCGCCTGGAGAAACAACTGTGGAGGGATCATGATGAGCCACGCTACTTACCAGCAGGACAAGTGTACTGACGTTAGCAATCATGGCTGAGACACAAAGAAAAGCAGAGCTCTAAACTGAAAGCGTTAGCAAGGAAAACAGCAGAAGACAACACTTACTGGAGCCACAGCTGAGATTCTTCACAATTCCCTCACCTATTCCCCATCGCTTTAGCTTTGGATGCAGACAAACCTCAATGATCCTACTTACTTCTATTTGTAGCAAATTAAGACAACTAAAGAGATCAGCCAGCTCACTGTCACCATCTCACCACCAGCGTGAAATCCAAGCACTAGAGACAGCAAGTTAGAGACAAATCAATATATAGTCAGAGAGGCATTGGGCCCTCAAGGAGATCACTGCAAAAGATGCAGACACGCAAGTTGTGGCTGGAGGCAAATCCAAAGGCCAGGCCTGTGTGGGGACGGATAGCCAGGTTGAGATCTGCCTAGCAATCAACGGCAGCTTGAACACCCCCTGGTACAGGGAGCCTGATCAGGCCTCAGATGCTTAGGTGGCTGCTCCCAACATCAGGACTTGCCCTCCCATCCTTTGCTAGGAATGCCTTCGTTCTTTCCAGGAACCCTTGCTATATGCCTCACTTCTGTATTAGATCAATATTACCTAAGCAGCTATACTTCTACTCTTATGGTTCATTATAACTCGATCCACGTTGTACCCATATTGTAATTTGCTATGCAAATTACCCCTACCAAAGGGCCTCAGTGGCAACCCACACAGGACTCCTCCAGGAAATCCAGGAGATGGTCTTATTTTCCTTATCTCCAATAAAACTCCTTTAACTTTCTCCTTTAGTTCATGACTCTGTTCCTCAAAGTTGTGAGGCCATGAACTTATCCCACCAGACATATAACATGTTGGGAACTAATTTCCCCATAACACAAGGTTTCCCAGACCAGCCTTTCTGGACATGTACTGAGATGTGGAAGAGATTGGGGATATACAGGTCTTTTCCATGCTTCCCAAATCACTGCCCTCACTTAGAATCCCAAGCTCCTTACCAACTGGAAAGCTTGTGACTGCTGGGTCTTTCTGATCTCTTCCATGAGGCCTCAGGTGGATTCCCCTCCCTAGAACACCTTCCCCTACCTCCCTTGGAAGTTCGTTCTTACTTCAATGTATATTACCAGTGCTCCCCTAGAATACAGATTCACAGGACCTTTCAAGATTGCTCATAACCCCAAGTATTTGCCCTCTTTTCCTTTTCATTTATGAATCTTGTAGCAAATGTTTTTCTTTTTATGACAACTCCTATATCATTTCTGTGGGGGAGCAAGTATCTTGATCAGGAGGCTTTTTAAGCCATGAAGCCACGTTTTCCTCCTTTGTTCACACAGGAAGTGACCACCAGCCTTCTGGTCTACCTGAGCAGCCTTGTTACCTTCTACTCTAAGTTTCTTAGTATAGCACTGCAGACTGTGGCTCAACCAGCAAAGCCAAAAAATATTTCTCTGTCGATCTCAAGCAGAGACTATCATTGTTCTTCTGTTTCACATTTCTACCTGTCACATACTGTACTATCAGACAAGTTTACAATGTTATGATCATCAGTTCCCTCAGTTGTAAAACTACTTTTTAAAACTCCAATGACTTACATATAGGTTATAAAATCAAATGCTGCATCAAATGCTAAATATTGTTAAATGCATAATGTTTTTAAAGCAAACAAAATATTTTTAAATATGTATCTTATGATTGGAGAATACAATAACTCTCCATTTATATGCCTTATATCCAAAAGACGGGCAGGTCCTCAGCTAGCAGTAGAAATAATGACTCATTCATCTTATTACCAAGATTGGCCCAGTGCTTATCATATAGTATTGGCTTAAGAAATTGCTGAGTGGGGCCGGGGATTTAGCTCAGTGGCTTAAGGTCCTGCCTGGCAAGTGTGAGGTTGTGAGTTCGATCCCCCGTTTAAAAAAAAAAAATTGCTGAATGAATCAGTGAAGTGAAACAAAGAAATTTTAGCTGGCCATACATTTCAGCACTCTTTTCAATGCTATGAAAACATGTAATACAGGACTGTACCGTGCTAAAATGTTCAGAGAGCACAAAGCCAGAATCATAGAAAGTGTCGATCACATTTGAAACAAAGTGTTCAATACTTTAATTATGCCAAATGCATTTAAAAGAGACATTGACCATCCAGGATAACCCAAGTGGTATTAGGCCCACAAATCTTCTCAAAGGAGGAGAGGATGAAGAAATGAGTGCAAATAGCCTGCAAAAGTGAAGCAGAGAGAAAGCATAACAGTTACCATCATGTATTTAGAGGACTGTTACCTGGGCGTAGGAGGCCTGCTGTGTGGTGCTCTGGAGAAAGAAGACCACCGTGACAATAGCTGCAGGAGATCTGATTCCTCTACAAAACCCCTTTGCACAGTACCATCAGGAAGCAAGGGAATGGGTTGTCTTATGACGTAGAGAGCACTGTTTCTCAGGATGCAGTAAACAGAACCTCCTAGGCCAAGAGTTATTCAGCACTGGAAGAACGGTAGCCTAGATGTCCTAGTAGGATTAATGCAACTTCAAAATTCTCTAATTTGATGAGCATTGATTCTTCTTTAGACATGACCTCCATGCCAACAGAAAAACAACGGGTGTTCTAGGGCATGACTTGAAAGCTTCCAGCCCCAGATCTATTATAGATTATCAATGAAAATGCTCCTATCTAGCCATTCATTTACCCAATGAACCAAAACTTACCGAGCACCTGCCTTCTCAGTGTCCAACGTCCTAGACAAATAATAGTAAGGAATATAAGCAGAGTTGCCGTGTTCATGATCTCAGTGTCTAGGGCAGACATCACTGAGCACCCTTATTAGCAACTGCCACTTGTGGTAAGTACTGTGAGGAAAGTCACGGGCTATGACAAGAACAGGCCGAGGTATTTGGAGGGTTCAGAAAAGGCTGAGACTTGAGCTGAGACCTCGAGTCAGTCATTTAACCCCACCACTCACCCACAGTGATTGCTATTAAATGAAGCAGAAAATTCTTGCCTTGCAATGACTTTGAGAAATTTAGAATTTGTTCCTTGAGTGCTTATTGTCTTTGTAATCTTGGAGGAGATTCTATAAACTCTGAGTCTCTTTCCCCATCACCAAACTAGGAAGCTGAAGAGTAAGTGAATTGTAATGCTGTGAGATCACACTTGAGACGCTCAGAGTCCCCTATGAAAGCAGTCCTCAATAACTAGCAAAATAACTATTAAGTAACTATTCAAATAAATTGGAAATACCCTGTGTGTTTATGGAAAAAAAAAATGCTACACACATTCCAGAGCTTGTTTACTTTTCCAAAATCCCTAGGGGTGCTGGGGATACAGCTCAGCAGCACAGCACCCGCCTGGCAAGTGCAAGGCTGTGAGTTCAGTTCCCAGGACTAAAAAATAAAAATAAAATCCCTCAGGGCTTGGATGTAGCTCAGTGGTAGAGCACAGGCCTAGCATGAGTGAGGCCATGGGTTTGACCCAAACATCACCCATGAGAGGGGAAAAAGAAACGAGAATGCTAAGTTCCCCGGAGGGGGAAAAGACAGAAGGTGCAGTGATACTTATCTCCATCTTACCCGAGGGCATCAAGAGTCCCCACTACACCCTACACTTCCTGTACTACAGTCAGCTGTTCAAATAGGACGTGAAACACCTTTCTTTCCTCCTTAGTTGCTCCCTCCCTTCCTTTCACATTCAAGCCCTCTCTCCTCTTGAGAAGTCGGCTGCCAGAAAGCGCGGCCCTGGAGACAGGAGCTCACCTTGGCCCAGCCACCAAATGCGAATTCCTGCTGCGTCTCCGCAGTGCTCCACAAGGAGAGCGGCCCTGCATGAATAAATAATCCACATTTCAAGCAAGATTATGGATATAAATGAAAGCCGAAAAGTACATCAGGGTACCAATTGGTTACACATCTCTACACAGAAACACGGCCTTGGTTTCCTCCTCATCCCCGGCTCACCCTGCTGTCCACCACACTCAGTGTCCAAGGACGCAGGACACTGAGAATTATGGAAGAGGGCAGGATGCAGCTGGAGAACCAGACAGCGGCCCAAGGGGTCTGCCAGGGCCAGGCATCACACACGTCCTTTCCTGTCAGCGTCTGGGGCTCCACCTGACCCGGGATCACATCACCCTGGCCGGGGCTGACAGTCACCGCAGTGAGCGGTGCCAGCGAGTGGCCCTGCCTGAGCTCCCTGGTATCTCCCCCTGGTCTCCGGGGCTAATGCAGCACCTCGGCGCCGCATCCCATTAGGTCAGAGCCATGAAAACGAATGCCAGCTCCTTGACGGCTTATGCAGAATGGCTGTAATTTGAAGCAAGTCTCCCTGGCCCGGCTTTGTCGCCCTGTCTCCACCGCCCACCCCTGTGCCCGGCCCCTGTCCCTGTCTGTCCTTCTCTCTTTTCAAACTGAATACACTGGGGCCCTGGCGGGCTGCCATTCTAACTGCACATTAGAAACGCTGGAGTTTTGCTCTATCTGATTCTACAAAATGAGTTCACCAGAAGGTGCAGACCCAGCACATTCGTGGTTTTCCCTATAAATTACTTTAACACTGTGTCCAATCATATATATAATTTCAGATTTTCAATTTCGACTCACTGCTGTGTCAGCACAGACTCCACTGATATGTCTAACGTATTTAGCTTAAAATGAAACGGATGGCATTTCATTACCAGGAAGATAATATTTTTGAATATGTTTCCTGCATGGCAGGATCCATCATTATCCTGCCATTTCACGTTCAGTGTGTGTAATAGCTTTTTAATGCTTTGACGTATTTTATTTATATGCGTAATATTTTTCTAATACCACAGGACAGTTTAACTCGTTGGACACATTAGAAAAATCTTAATCGAATGCTTTTAAATATTAGCAAAGGGGGAGAGGCTGAACAAACTGCCAATATTTTTATTTAAGTTTCATAAAGAGTAACAAAAAATGTTCATTCAACCTTTGTTCTTTCCTTTTATCTATTCCCCCAACATCTCTCCACCCTCCCACTCAGTAGTCTCCCCATAAAAATATATACTTTGAAGAGAAAATAAAAAATAAAGGAAAACTCCCTAGTCTCCTGAGACTACAGAGCTGTCAGGGAAAGCAAAGAACACAAGAAATATGGAGCGAGGCCGGGCGTGAGTGACAAGAGCATTCTCATTGGCTGAAGTTTCTGACAGTGCTGGAATCTTTAATGCCAGGGTCCCAGCTCTTTGACCAGAGTTATGGACTGTTTCGAAGCAGACATTTCTCAAGAGCTGTCTTGAAAAGAAGATGCAAAGGAATGTGATTCACTTTTAAAAAAACAAAAATAAAAGTAAATTAGAAAAAAAAAAAAAACTTCTTGGTACCCAACTCTGCTAAAGGCATTGCAAATTAACAGGTGGGGTCTGGAGAGTACTTCTCTGTTCTGTAAAAGCAGTGCCTTATGCCACACAAATGAGGAGGACATCAAAGTGGAAAAAGGGACGTTCCTTTCTCACCAGAAGTCACGGAAGCTCAGTGGGTCACTGGCTGCTGCCTGCTGCTGGAAGCCCCTACTTAGGGTCCTCACAAGCAAGGACGTGAGCACTAACACTTCCTTTGCTGGGAAGCACCGCTTTTCTGGTGTGTAAAGTACAGCCCTGTCTTCCTGACTGACTGCTGCTCCCCTGAGAAGGAGCACACTGACACGGATTCTAGTTCTTGGCAACCCGGGGCCCTGAGCAAGTCTTCGCAGTCTGCCAGCACCAAAACATTTACCTGTAAAACTGAGGTACGAGTTCCTACCTTGGACCGGCTGCAAGAATAAGACAGAACACATGTAGCACTCAGCCCAGTCCGTGGTCTATATGGTAGATGCACAGTGATTATTTTGTTACAATTAACAAATTGCACTGGTATTAAAAAATGGGGCCAAGTTTTCCCTTCTCCTTGAAAATCTCCAATCTAAAACTAGACTCCAACCTGCATGCTAATAAAAGTTTCTCTCCTAGAAATAAAAGTTGTCATCAAAGCACAATTATAGTATATCAGTTACTTATACAAAACTCATTTCTGAGGGAATCTCTCCAGGGTTAACCTGAGGGTATTTTGAAAAGTTTTTCCAGCTAGTGTGTGTGTGCGTGTGTATGTGTGTGTGTGTGTGTGTGTACTGCATACATGTCTATTTACATGTTTATATGCATAGTATTTATATAGATAGATAGATAAATAGACAGACATACAAATGTACATTTTTGTTTTCTTAAACAAGAAAATTACAGCACAAAACTGTAAAAAGAAACTGCCATTCACAGTTCCTGGGATCAAACTTACATATTTGAAACTCCTTATAACTTTTTCTAGTTCTCAAAGAGACAGGAAAATAGTGCTTTAGGACAGAGGTAAGCAAACATTTCTTTAAAAAGCTAGATAACAAATATTTGTGGCTTTGCTAGCTCAACTCTGCTATTGTTACTTAAAAACAACTATAGAAAACACAGAATAAATTAACATGGCTATATTCCAATAAAACTAAGGATTGAAGGCCAAACCTTAATCTAGGACACTAATATACTTTAATTTCTATGTTTCTCAAGGACTGAGAGTATAATCCCAGGGAGTATAATCCCAAATTCAATCACAGAGGAAAGGATATATCAATTATACAACCTTTTAGGTTAGACAAAAAAATGATTCTACTCTCATATTATTAGATGCTAGATCTATTACACTTATGTTTAAGTCTTTTTATAATTTTATAGAAATTTACCAAGTTTCCATTTTTCATCCCAAACTTCTATTACAGAAGTTTCAAAGTTCACCTAATTTTCTGGTTATAAATTGGACCATTTTGGTCAAGACATATGTATGATGAATAATTCATAACTTAGTAAGTTCCTCTGAGTAATCACTGTATGGTAGTCAAAAAGAAATAAAAAGTTCATATCATGTATCTTTTAGTGGCAGGAGATGAACAATATGTGATTCAACAAGTAATAACAAGGTAATTTGCTTTACCAACAAATACCAGTGACAGTCACAGAATGATGCAGCGCTGATGGTAGAGAAAAGTCCTATGAGGGTAGACTTTTCTGAGAAGAGGTGATGACCTGATAATTGGAAGGAAAAAGGTGGCTATGTCTAGCCTTTTGAAAAGCTAGGAGCAACAATGCAAAAGTCACAAGACAGAATAAAGAGCATGAAGCGGTGAAGGCAGCTAACTGAAGCCAGTGTGGTTAGCGTACGGGAAATAACAGGTATGTGGAGAGATGTGTAAAATTATAAAGACTGGCTTTTCTCCTCATCAACAGAAAAGTGTTCACCCTGGCTAATTCCCAGTTATATTATTTGTTTGCAATTTTGAAGGATTCAACTCAAAGTGACCCCATGGGCCAACTACAGAAGAAAAGCCATAGAGTCCTAATTACCCTGTGACAGCCCTCCCTCTGAACCCCATTTCTGCATCTCTGCTGTCTAGATCTCTGCTGTTCTGAAAGGAGGCGGACACATTTAGATAGGCATGTGCACGTGAGCATTGCCTTATTTGGAGCTGCTCTTTTGGGAAACAAAGCAGAAGCTATTTAATAATATTCCTCTTCAAAGTTCTATGGCACTTTTCATCTAAGAATATCAGAGTACTTTGTCGCAATTAAATCATTAATCCTCATGACAACTCCATCAAGGAAGTATCTGCTTTCTTATCAGTGAGAACACTTGGCATTTCAATGCTCGCCTTGAGGATGTTTCTGATCACATGTAGCTAATGAATGCCCACAACATTCAGGAGGCAGGTCAGCACTATGTTCCCCAGTTACAGATAAAGCAACTGAGGTCCCAGAGAGGCAGCCAGCCAACTGACACAAATGACAGTGGTGTAAGTAATTATTTCTTGTCTTAATCTTCCCTAAGCCTCACTTTTCAGGCTTTGAGTTGTCAAATATTTAACTGCAACAAGTGTATAAGTGATAATCAACTTAACTAGGTTGGTAACAACTTGAGAGCAGAAACCTAGCCATCTTTCTTGTAATATGAAGTTTGTATTTAACTTCATTATGTTTCTCATTTAACTTCATAATGACCTTAGGATGTTGATGCCACCATTCTGCAAGTGAAAAAATGTAGTCTCAAAAAATATGTAAGATTTTCCCATAGTGATAGGCTGGTAAACAAAGAAGTCAGACCTGAATACAAGAATTTTGACTTTAAGGATAAATGTTCTTTTCTTTTTTCCAAAGTCTCTCCCTCAAATGTTCAGACTGTTCTTTTAAGATGGTTTACCTGCAACACTGAGACTCCATCTCTCTCCAGAAAGAATGACCATTATCAAGAAATCAACCAACAACAAATCCTGGAGGGGCTGTGGGGAAAAAGGGACCCTTCTACATTATTGGTAGGAGTGTAGACTAGTGCAACCAATGTGGAAATCAGTGTGGGAGTCCTCAGAAAACTAGGATTGAAGGTCCCATTCCATCCAGCTATTCCTCTTCTGGGTATTTTCCCAGAAGAATTGAGAACATCATACCACAGCAATATATGTGTACCCATGTACATAGCAGCACAATTCATAATAGCCAAATCTTGGAAATGACCCCAATGCCCATCAACTGAGGAATGGATTTTAAAAATGTGGCATTTTCATGCAGTGGAGTACTACTCAGCTAAATAAAGATAAATTTGAGGCTTTTATAGGTAAATGGATGCAACTAAAGACCATATTCATTGGTAAAATAAGTCAGACTCGTATGTATAAATACCATATTGTTTCCCTAGTGTAAGAAACTTAAAGAGTAACTAAGATCCAAAATCTACAATAAATATTGTGAAAGGAAAAGAAATTGCTCAAAGGGACAGAACAACTGGAAGGCAGAAAGGAGAAAAGAAGGAGGAGAAAAGGAAAAAATATAAGTTTATATAAATATACACAAGATAGTTAAGATAATTGTACCACTAATTATATTAGTTAATGGGAAGGAATACTTGGTGTTCATACTGTTAGATCAAATTTGCATGCCTATATCTGGTAATCTAAGCATCTCTTCTGAATATAACAATATGCCATATAAGAACCATTGTTAAGTTCTTGTCATCATGTTTTGAAATCCTATATCACTACGGTTTTGGGTTTTTTAATTGTTGTTGTGATGGTGGCTGTGTTAATTTCTTTTGATTTTTGTTTTTTTCTCTTTAAAATAAGAAAAAAGATGGTTTACTCTTAAATTTAACCCAAGGCATTTTATTCTCTGACACCCAAGATGGTGCTGATCACATTTGAAAACCTACATAGTTGTTCTGAGGAATGGACTTTGAAAGAAGGGTTAAATTTTTAAAAGTTTCTTTCCATTGATAACAAAATCTACCAAAAACAAAAGTAAGATAGTGCTGTCCTACTTTTGTTTTTAATGCACTGTGTTGCTATTCCAGTATATTCAATCAGAAAAACAGAAACCTTCCTAGGTATTTTCAACAAAGGGCATTTAATTCAGGGTATGGATGGGAAAGATACCACAAGCTTGCAAGAATGAAAGGGTGAGATTCAGATGCTGCTGATGGAACTCAGTGACTGAATCTCATGGGGCTGAAAAGCTGCTATGACACAGCAGTTAATGTAGATACACAGAAGAGGCATCACCTCAGCTAAAGACAGGAAGACCAAAACTGTTCTGTTCTACCTGAAGCTAAATATCGCACCCCAGCAATGACCAGTGTGAGCCCAAAGCCTCAAACCTCTTTCTTCTTCCTATATGCCAACCCCGCTCCAGTGTCTCCTAACGGCAGAGGCCAACAGGAAGCCAAATGGCAAGCGGGACAATGGAATATAGTTTGCAGACTCCCAGCCCCAGCAAGATACAGTAAGGACGGGTGGGAACAAGTCCCAAAAATGTCGGGGAAGGAAATGGCGTGTCCTACATCGTAGAGGCAAGGCTAAACCACGTAGTGACTGCTGGAACTATACTAGCCCCACATCAGTGACAGAAGAGGCACAATGAAGGCCACTCTCACAATCCACTGAAACCGCTGAAGGACAAAACTGCCTCCACCCCAGGGAAAGAGCATACAACTCACTGAAAGTTTGGAGTTCTTTGTACCTTAGCATCCATCAGACAAGGAGCCCCATCAAGCAAAAAGGTAACTGTCATTAATATAATAACATGTCATGTGGGTCCCCAAGAAGAACAGGGGTCTCTGCTCTACTGAGAACAAGTAATGAAGATATAAAAGAAGAAAGAACAATAAAACAATGCACACACGAGATTGGCCAGAGTTGTGAGAGGTAAAGCAGGAGGAGGAAACATGAGCAGCAAGATGAAACATTAGAAAGCAGCCATGTTGTATTTTCAGAGTGAAATGAAGGGAGAAAGATCAGGAATGAGAGAGAAGAGGAGGAACCAAGACTCAAAATGGGCTACAGTGCACGAAACATGTTGGTGACCAGCCCGGAGAGCTCAGAAAGCTTCATGCGCAAGACCGACAAACGCCCATCAAGTCATGACAGCTGAAGCTCAGGACAGCAAAAGCCAAGGCCACGGGTCGTACCAGCTTCCCAGGGGTGATGAGCCACCAGGCTCTGAGG
This sequence comes from Hydrochoerus hydrochaeris, assembly GCA_004027455.1. Taxonomy (NCBI): domain Eukaryota; kingdom Metazoa; phylum Chordata; class Mammalia; order Rodentia; family Hydrochaeridae; genus Hydrochoerus; species Hydrochoerus hydrochaeris. The sequence goes on from PVLA01004853.1 coordinate 51,673, forward strand.
CCCTGATGCACACACAGTGCTTATTTATGCCACTGCTGTCTTATTAATGCCAGTGCTTATTTATGCCACCCCACCCCTGACTGATCAACACTCTAGAGAACTGCGTTTTTAGCTCTCCCCACTCATTCCACATGGAAGTGGTAAAGGAACACCCAGATTTTTAAGTGACAGGACCTAGTGTAGATTTCCCAGAGCTCTACATTGGAAAATTTTCTAAAAACAACAGCTGCTTTGTTATCTTACTTCTTGCATTTAACAGCTTTAAATATTTCTTATCATCCTGAAAGAATCGCTTCTTCTGCCCACCTTACCTTTATTTCTTAACATTGTAGACATACAGAGGTTACAGAGTTAGAGAACCTGCTATCATTAAATCAAATGACAAGACCTCCCTACATGACTGAAAAATCAACCTAGAAATGCTTCATAGAGTAAACACAACCACAGCTGAAAAAGCTACTGTACATTGGAGGGGGTTCTTTTTCCTTTGCTCAGAATGAATTTACCCCACCTGGCTTGGAGTCCCCAATTAATGCAGGTAGATAGGTAATACAATGCCTGCATAACTACAAATAAAATGCAAGTCCCATGAAAGCTGTGATTTCTGGCTGTGTATCTAGATTTATCTGTATGAGATTTGTGATACTGTCTTCTTCAAGATGATAGAAATATTATAGTGTATTCCCTGTTCCCTGCTATATGATGTTTAATTTTCTTAGCAAAGCATCCGATTTCCTTCTGATTCTAACAGACTCAAAATCTGTTTCATCTTCCATTATCGCCATACACATAACAAGCTATGTGCATCTTAGCCAGTCTCAGGAATGTGTCCTATTTCATCTTCCAAGCACAAGACTCCATCTACTCCCAGCTCCTCGTTCTCCACCTGGCAAATACTTTTCATGCTTCAAGGTCCAGCTCTGCTATGGGCAGCATTGTGTCTCCACTTTTATGTTAAAGCCTAAACCTCAATGTGACATTTCTGGAACTGGAGCTTTCAGGAGATCATTAAGGCTAAATGAAGTCATGAAGGTAGGATCTTAACCCACTGTGACTGGTAATCAGCAGCCTTTGGAAAAAGGAAGAGAGAAAGAGAAATTTCACTTCTTACACACATGCACTAGGAAACACGAAGTGAAGACACATCAGGAGCATGGCTGTCTGCAAGCCAGAGAGCCCTGACCAAGAACTGAATCTGCCAGCACGTTGACCCTGGTCCTCTCAGCCTTCAAGACACTGAGAACTGAATTTCTGCTGTTTAAGCCTTCCCGTCTAAAGTAGACAAAGCAGAGAAATACAAGTTCCACTGAACTCCCCTGGCTTCTGTTAATATTTCCCAGGAAAAATCAGTCATCTGAATCAAGTCCTCTGTCTTGTTCTCCCTCAAGACCTTGCGCAAATTCTCATTTTATGCCCCCCCGTCACACACACACACACACACACACCCCTAACACCTTGTTCCAACAACCCTCAAGGAGAACAATAGAGGGAGGAAAAGGGAAAGGAAGAGAGAGAAGGGAAAGGAGGGAAGAGGAATAAAAACCAATAAAAACAGAATGGAAGGAAAATAATAGAAATAATGTTTTATAAAGGGAGAGGAGGAGGGGCTGTGGGGAAGAGAGGAATGGAGGAAAACAGCATAAAGTTAGAAAATGTTCCGATAAAAATTCTCTATGGCTGTGATTATTACATAACTCAAAACTATACCAGCAAAATTAATTTTTTAAAAACTGGTCGCATGACTCAGTTAGTGCCTCCTTTCTGTTTTCCTCTCCAGTCTGGATCAAGTGATGACTTAATAATGCCAATCTGGTCCCCCTGTCCCACAATCAGAAACTTTGACTTTCCACGGCAGTCGGGTGAAAATCCAAATTTCTGACTATCACAAGCCCTAGAAGATCTGGCTTCTGCTTCATTTTGCTAATCTCATTTTTCTCCACCCTTTCCTTCACCTCCATTTGCAAAACCTCTAGACCATTCTAACGCATCTCTAAGACATTACATCCGCCTCCTGGGGCCAGAGAATGCACCGCTCCACTTAAACACTCCGACTAGAGTTTCTCATCCCATAAATCCTTCCCCCCTTCAGCACTCAACCCAGCCATCATCTCCTCCAAGACACCTTATAATTCTCCCTCTGTCACCAAATCTGTTATCAGTCCCTCCTCTGTGGCTCTGCAACAAGCCAGATTTATCTCTCTCATGGCACTTGTCATCCTACCTTATCCTCAACTATTTTTATGTCTTTCTGCCAGGCTTTTAGCCACCTCCTGGTAGCCGCATGATTGGGAGCTCTGTCACATCACCCTAGAATGCCTAGAACTGTGCTCAGTGCTCCAAACACTCTTTAAAAATAAGTCAATGAAATAAATGTTGGACACTCAAAAAAATCTCAGTTTCTATCCCTTTTATCTCATCATATGGTTTACCAAAAATGTATCCTTTCCCAAGTTATATTCTATAACCAATTCATTGGGAATTCCCTGAAGCCCACCGAAGTCATTAGGAAACTACTCTTCATGGTGGAACCCCATCTTTCATGACCGTGCTCACGTCTTTCTGTTACGCTCAAGTGCCCGCATGGACTTAAAGACTGGACTTTTAGATTGCAGTGTCTGGCCAGACTCTCATTACATTCAAAAGCAAGTCCTGACACAGATCCTTGTTTCTCAAATCTCAGTGGGAAAAGAGAAGAGCTCTCAGCAAAGAGGGGAGGGAAGCATCCCAGAGCCTCCTTTGCCACTGAGGGTAGGTGCTTTTCACAGCCCAGAGGTCCCCACAGAGCACTGGAGAAACAGGTCCTCACCAGCCCGTCTCCTGAGGGAAAACCCACAGCTGCCCTCCAGAGATGACCTCAGGTCATGCTGTCACCAGGACAATGCAAGCCATCCTCTCTCTTACAGAACACAACCTGGAATGCAAAAGCCAGTTTGCATGGGCACAGTAAATATACCCTACTCACACAGCCACTCAGTCCCTACAAATATTTACCTAAGAGACAGTGCCCTGTTACAACTTTAACGTCGTGTGGCACTAGGGTTCCCAGATATAATATTGGACTCCCAGTTAAAATTTGAGTTTCAGGTGAACAAATATTTTATGTATTTCAGTTGAGCAATGAATAATTTTGATATAAATATGATTCTTGCAATATTTGAGACAAAGAAAATGATTCACTGTATAGCAGAAGCTTAAGTTTTATGGAAGATTTATATTTTTATTTCTTAAGGCTGCTAAATCCATATGGTAGCAAAATCCAGGCTGTTGCATACTACCAGCCTACCTTTCACTTTTCAATGTGTACAGACCTCAACTAACTTAGCGCATACCCAAATTAAACAAAGAAAATAGTTTCAGTATAAAGAAACAAACCCAAAGGTGATTATCCTACCAACCCAATGACTCCAGGAAGGCAGACAGCATGGATTTACTTTCTATTGGTTGATCTGTTTGTTTTGGTAAAAAAAAGTTTAAGTCATCGTGACCCCTGTCCCTGTTCATTTAGGAAGCATTTCATCCGACTCAAGCACCAGTTTCCTCCAAGGGGCAAGTACTGAAGACATGGGAGGTCTGTGAGACATTCACTCTGCTCTCAGAACCATCAAAACCCGGCCCTGTTCTGCCTGAGAGTTCATCTTCTAATTCCTCAGACCCCTTCTGGATCCAGAGGTGGGTGAGTGACCACACAAGCCGGAAAAAAAAAAAGAGAACTGGGTTTCATGAGCAAAAAGCCACTGTGGGAAATCTCCAGGGGCTCCTCAAAAGAAAATGAGCCTCACCCTCGGCATTAGGTAGCTTGACTCATTTGCTGTTTGTGGCACAGCGACTGTATTACAGCAGCCTCTAAGAGTTACATGGAAATGTTTTCTTTGGTTCATTGCTCTGTGCTCAAATTTCCCCTGTAGTAACTGACACCAACCTTAGCACCCTAAATAGCAAAAAACGGCCCCTGTTGTCTCTGCTGGTGCCTTCTTGGGCCACAGGGTGAGTTTTATCAGTGGGGGTCCTCAGGTAAGCTCCATGTCATTTGCCTTTCATTTTCCATGTGCCGTGTTTTGAAAAAGTCTAATTTGAAAACTTATTTTCAAGTCAGAAAATAAGATTCTTTAAGTCCTTTTTCTAAAGCAGAGGCACCCTCTTCTCTCTTCCTGATGCCATCAGCAGCTTTAAAAGCAATCCCCTCGTGTCTGTCACGGGGACTCAAAACTAGGCCAGTGACGACTGTGTCATTCAGAGGTTCTGTGGCAGCCGCACCTACAGTCTCTCATTTCCATGCTTCAGGACACTCAGTGGGCCACACTGAGATGTCTGTTTATCACCAAGTACTCCAAGTAATGGCTTTGGCACACTGAGAGGGAAGGGAGAGGGAAGGAGGAAGGACTTTTGCATGATTGCTGTTTATTTCTGGGGCAAGCCACGAGTTGGAAAAACACGGACTGGAGGGACATTTAAAGTTTGGCATTTCCATCCTTGACTTCAGTCCTTGGACCCGTCGTTCGCGTGGTGACATTTGAAACTAGCCTGCCTGGTTGCCAGACAGCAGCCACTTTGGCAAGAAGTAACTCCGGCAGGATGAGAAGAGGCTCTCTTCAAATAAATGTCTGCTGAGACCCCCGATCAGCCCAGACAGGCAGCTGTGTTCAAAGGTTTCTCCTATCTTGCAGAGCCAGGAAAGGTGAGCTGTTCCAGAGCAGGAGAGAGCAAAATGCACGGTGTGCATGAGGACAGGCAGGGCCACTTTTCAGAGGAGCGTGAAGAGGCCCAGCTGGAGGGTAAGAACGTACCTTCTTACCCTCCCACCCACGCCTCAGTGCATCTGAGCGCGGAGCACAGGGCACAGAGCACAGAGCTTGCCTGGCTGTTCTTGAAGACCTCGTGCTAGCAGAGCCCTCTCCTCACTTGCCTTCTCCCCTCACTGCTGTAAACTGAAGGAAGAGGCTAACTGAAGCACTTTTCTTGATGTTTTTCCTGATCTCTTACCCGTAACTCCACTACCTTTCCCATTTACCTGTTTCTTAAAGAGAGGAAAGACTTAGCCACAGGCAAAACAGAGCCCAAGAGCACAGATGAGACAAGATAGGTCGTGGTGCAAGCTTTTACTCCCTTCAAAGCTGGAAGGAATTGAAAACAATCGTAAACAAAGAAGACATAAGACTCCCTCCTGTTAGAGTTTAGGTCTAGAATATTCCCCCAGTAGGATCCTGGGTTCACAAGTGGGGCTTCGGGGAGGTGACTGAATCATGGAGGTGCTGTACTCAAAGCAGAATGCACTGGTAGGTGTGGGCCTGGTCAACAGGTGGCTTACGGAGGGCACGAATAGGTGTGTCTCCTTCCCTGACTTTCCCTGAGGGCCAGAACATGAGCAGCTGTAAGGGACCAGATCTCCCCCCATGTTCTTCCTGCCTTGGGGCTAGCTGACTATGGACTGAACCCTCCAAAATCAGTGAGCCAAAATAAACATCCCTTTTTTAAGGTGTGTGAGGTATTGTGTCCAGGGATGAGAAAGGACTAACACACCCTCTCCTGTAGTGATACAATAAAACATAATGATACATTCAGCTCTTTCTATCTGTGGGCTCCACATCTATGGATTCAATCAATGGCAGATTAAAATATTTGGGGAAAAATTCCAGCACATGTCAGAAAGCAAACCTTGGCTCTACCTTGTGCTGAACAGTGCACCGAATCCTCACAGAAGCGATGGGCAGGAGCCCCTGCCGGAGCTGCCACCGCGCCACAGGTCCGCAGCCCCTCCAGCACAAGTCGCGAGAGCACAATTCATCTCGGATCTATCTGTGTACTGTGTTAGGCTACAATGCTCATGTCTGGACTGAACATGTCTGGACTTTTCTTGTGGTTATTCACTGAGTGATACAACATCACAGTTATTTACAGAGCACTTGTGCTATACTAAGTATGGTAAGTAATCTAGAGATAACTTAAGACATACCAGAAGATGTGTGTAGATTATATGCAAACAGGATGCCATCAAATACCAGGGACTTGACTGAATTAGAATGAATCCCCAGGGAACTCTCAGGAATCACTAGAGAAGCAAATACTAATGCAAAACCTGCACTTCCCTGAGCATTTCATGTATCTAACACATTTAATGCTCACACGCTGTATGTATTAACATCATCCCTTCTAGCAGGCAAAGAGACAGGGTCAGAGAAGCATTACCCAGCACCACGGGGCCGAACGGTTCCAAGAGAACCACTCCAAGCCAGCAGCGTCAGCTGCCAACTCCAGGCTGCCTCCTGTGACAAGTGTCGGTTTCTGCCTACATCCTCCTCCTACCCCTTGTTGACATTCTGTTTCTTTTCTCTTGGGGCCGGAATATGGAGACACAGATGTACTGTTCTGTAGATTTCACCAAATGTTCCCAGGGTCCAGATAGGTCCATAGCAACAATAGTCCCTTGATCTGCAAATCAAGGTCATTCCCCAGTGTACCTGTACCACGTGCTCAGGGTTCAAACGGAGAAGCAGAATGAATAGCACTGAACCCTGACTGACTGGTAGAAAACACACTGAGGTAATGTGGGTGAGCTGGTTACAGGAACTGGGCTGAAGCAATCGCGAAGGCTGGTTAAGCCTGTCTACACTGCTCCTGTCCTCAGGAGTCCTGCTAAAGCCTGACAGCAGAATTAATCAGAGATTTTGCTGTTTTGTTAAAGCAGGCAAAGATGGAATCCCACAAGATGGTAAAAGCCTGTGAAAGTTCTGGGTGACTCAGTTCTGATGGTTTGGGTGAGCTGCAGCCACTGAGAGAGCAAATAGGACAGGTCAGGGAGCAAACACATGCACCCTGGGGAAGGGGGCGGAAGGCTCAGGCTAGTGCAGACACCACCCAGCTACTGTCTCATGCCCATGGGGTGAGCCAGAGAAAAGGAGCAACCCCATGAGCACAATGTGGCTGCTGCTGCTCCAGCACCCTCCAAGTCTCCCATAGGGACATCTCCAGTAGCTTGTCCTACCTAGCTATATGCAGGGAAAGGAGTTCTGGAAACTGGCTTAACACATACACAGCCTACCTGAACCTGTGGCATGCCACAGCCACTGTGCAGTTATCCTATCATCTAACCAGCTCCACAGTAAATGTAGGAGGCAGAAAGGCAAAATGGTTGGTGCGTTTATGTGGAGCCACAGAGATGTGAATTCAAGTCCTTTGCCTTGTGATTTCTATAGATTTTAATTTGCTTATTTGTAAATAGGGGTGACAGTAACACTGTCATCATTGATTCCTGTAAATTTTTTTTGTTTTTATTTTTGTTTTGCTGTTTTTTTCTGGGTTTTGTTTTTGTTTTTGTTACCAGGGATCAAGCTCATGACCTCACACTTACCAGGATTCCTGTAAGGTTTAAGTAAGACAGTAATATAAAGCAGCAAGATCTGTATTACATGCTTAACAAACATATTAATATTTATTAACATTTAATATTTATAATATAAAGTAACATATGTAATATAGAATTATAGGTATGTAATACTAAAACCAATAGCACTTATAAATGCTTTCTAAATTTGCAGCAAATTACACAATGACTAGATTAAGGAACACAACTGGAAAGAAACACACTGGATCTAACCCACAAATGAAGTTCACAATTTGTGAACTATTTGGTCTGGGCATGTTAGAGAATCGAAATTGGTAGGAACCATAGAAGTAGTTTAATCCAACTGCTCTGACCCATCAATCTTCTCTAGACCATTCTTGATTACGCTGGGACTTGGAAATGCCAAGAGATAAGAAACTCACTCCACCTGGAGGCAGACCAATCCACATGGAGACAGCTCCAATTTTAAAGATATTATTACTTACACACTGCCTCCTTCTCACTCAGAGCCACTGGTCATTTTTCTGATCTCTTTAGCCACACAGAAATGTGTAGCATTTTGGTCTTGGAGAAAAGTGAAGTCCCTGGACCTGCTCCACCAGAATTTTGTAGCTGCTCTTGTAACAAACTGCACACAAGCCAGAGGCTTTTCAGACTTCCTTTTGCTCCTGGTAAGCAATCCCACCCGATCTTCTCTCCTTTAGCCAAAGGCACCTCCCAGTTCCTCCTGAATGTTCTTTTGTGCAGAGATGCACCAACTGCTCTTTAGCACAATTTCAAATTGTACGCCATCAGACACAATTTCCATGGATCAGCTCTTTCCAATGCTCCTTTTAATAAGTTGCACTTAGAAACAAACATGAAGCTAAAAAGGTGACCTGGGAAGTACAGAATATGCTAAAATCACCACCATTGGTTCCATTTGTGTTATGATTCAACACAGCCCAAGGCTGCACGAGCTTTCTTATATACCACATCATGCTGCAAGTTTGGTTTATGTTAGGGGGCCTCAGTTTTCTGTTTTGCAGAATAAAGTGACCTCATCATGCACTTCTAAACCCTCAGACCTTGCCGCAAAGGAGAAAGACAGTCTCAACAGCACTTTCCAAGTCCTTATCAGTGCCTGTGGCAGACATAGAAGAAGATAACAGCAAAGACATATGGGGTACATTGGTATTTTTTTAATGGCTTTGGCCCTACTTATAAGCATACAATGGAAAAATCTGTGTCATTTACTAAAATGCCAAATTGAGAGGATAAAAGCTTTTCCTATGTTACCTTTCAAGATCATTTTCAGGTTCATAAAGAGATTTCATAAACATTAATTCAAACTACTGTATCTTGCTTAGAAGACTAGTGTTATTGAAGCTTTTAATTAACATTCAGCAAAAAACATTTATTGGCTTATCAGTCTCGCAGAAATGAGGGCTCCCCATCGCTACTTAGCTCACCACTTAGCATTTATGCATGTGTAGGCAGCGTATGAATTTGTAGGCTCTAGTTCTGCTACTGTTCTACAGAGCTCCACTAATTTAAAGGACTTGAGACCAGAGGTGTCGTAAAGTGGCGATTTATCTAGATTAGTCATCCCACATCCATAGCCACATTCTTTTTGCAAAATGCACAGCACATTCCAGTCCTAAGAAGCCTCACATTATGAATTCCTTTCACTTCCATGAGTGCTTCATTTGCCTGCTAATATAAAATGCATTGAGGCAGCAGGCAGCAAGCGGGGCTGTTGGGAGTTCTAGTTCAGTGCCCCACAATTCCATTGCAGTACGACTAATGGCAAACAGGGCACCTGAATCACCCACTTACCTGTTTGGCATAAAAGGAGGCTTTCTGCATACATGAAACATGTACAGGGTTCACAAGGGTTTGGGATAAATTTGCAAATCTGACCACCAGACACCAGGTCAGGACTCTTTCTACTGCGGTTGTCTAACTACTTAGCAAAAATGCTTCCAAGTGTTCAGCAGGGAATGGGAATGTGATGATTGTGGGAAGACTGGACATTATATGAGAGTGAGGTCTTTAGTACAAAAGAATGAGCTCTGTGAAATGCTAGTTTCAGGTTGTATCACAGTGAATTTCCATCGCACTGCTTAGAAGACGAAATGAGGAGACAAGAGGCAAGCAGCAATGAAATCCAGACCACAACCTCACTTGGGTCCTGCATCGAGGGATAGGAAGAGACCTAGGTGAAGACCTAAGGCCACCTCGTGACCTGCAGGATTGTAACTTCCAGCTTCCTCAGCTGGCAACTCAGCGCATTGGTCAAGGCATGAAAGAGGCCTATATTTCTTTTAAAAGCTGTGCCACCCGAATTCGTGAGAGATTAGTTTCCATGAAAACACACAGAATACCTTTCAGGCAAAAACAGAGAAACCATTTTGGAAAACTACAATGGGATAAGATTGCCTCTTGGAGAATGTATTGTCCTGGAGCCAGGAAAGTATCTAACTGGTTTCCCTCAAGCCACAGCCTCCCTTTTTCACATATAAATTTAAAAAAATAAATAAATAAAAAGGAAAAGGAAAATCCCACTACCTAACACTCACTTGCAGATTCTCTTCCACTAATACCTGAGGAAGTGGTAGAAATGGGGCTCCAAAGAGCCCATCAGACTATAAAACGTGCATGTTTCACCCATCTCTACCCTACCTCAGAGGCCAGGTAACTTTTCCAACACTTTTATGGACAGACATTTGTACCTCGGTACACGAGTCAGGTTAGCTTGGCTAGGCTGCAGCAGCAACAGTATCTTAAGGCCTACGGGCTTCACAAGTCACACGGCCCAGTGCGGGTCACACAGTCCTCCAGTAAGCTTTTTTCCACGTGGCGACCCGGGGAGCTAGACAGCTTCCATCTTTTACTATGCCATCTGCCATCACTGGCTGCCAAGATCTCTGCAGTGTAAAACCTAAGACGAGGTCATCACATTAATATTTATGTCATATGCCACCGTTCTGATGACTACAGGTAGGAAAAGGCAGAAGACCAACCTCCGAGTCTTTCTGATAGTAGACAGACTGTCGCTACTCTACATAATGACAGATTCTTTCTCCAGTACAGAGGAGAGTTGGAAGCTAGACACCCAGAAGTGTTAATAAATGCCCATCGTGTCTGCTTTGCATAGCCCGGTATGTGAGAAGGTACATAAGACAAGATAAGAATGCACAGCTACACATTTTAAGGAAAATGGTATTACCATCTTCTGAGAGACTGAGCTACAGAACAGGCTACAGTGTCAAGGACAACATGGAGAGAAGGCACACGAGTCTTTCACAGAATTAGCTAGTCCTGAAATTGCAGCTTTACATCCCCAGTTCCACTTGAGTGACTAAATCTCACTTATTCAAAAACGAATAAACAAAAGACTACACAGAGAAAATTATCCTCTTGCTATATAATTCAAAGACAACATTCTTTTCATTTAAACATGTTTTTCCCAACCATTCTTATAATATCACTGAAATTTAGTTTTCTGACCGAAAAAAATTACTATAATGTGTTATAAATTTCCTGGATAGTCAGATAAATGGTATTTCCCCCTTTCATTAACCCTCAGGCACTTTTTACCGCATTCAGTAAACAGTCCTTTAGCTCCCAAAGCTGGTCTCCTGGCTCATGCCTCCTCTGACTTCCGCCTCAACGTCAGAACTCTTCTCCTTCAAAGGCCAAGTGTGTGCCGGGGATTTAGCTCAGCAGCATAAGCATCTGCCTGGCAAGCATGAGGTCATGAGTTCAGTCCCCAGTACTGGAAAAATAAAAAAAGAAAGGCCAAGTACAATGACACACACCAGAATCCCAGCATCCAGGAGGTTGAGGTAAGGATGATCGTGTGACAGAAGCCTGGCCTACATAGTGAGCCCCAGCTCAAAAAAGTAAAACCCAAAGAAATTAAGTCCTGGTCAGTCTCCTATATTGTAACTAAGTGGCTGGCTAGATAATCTGATGAAATCTTTCACTGCTTTTAATGATTGATAGTGTATTGGTATATTACTCCTCCAGAGTGAAGCACTAGGTATAAACATTGGTTCACACTCTCTCAGATCAATGTATGAATGAAAAGTAAGATGCTAAGCATCAGTGTACCAGGCCCAGAGAACGATTATATACAGGTGAAGGACTATTACATACAAGTCCAGCACTATTGACGATTTTTTTTTTGACAGTTTAAAACTAGGCAAACCTTTATTTTCACATTAGGATGTATTCCTTGCCTGTACTCACAGCAATACCCTCCTCCCCAGTTAGGACCGTCTACAATGCCTTCAATAGGTAGTGTAAAATCGCCCCATCTTACCACACCTACTACTGAGAACCAAATACGATCAATCACTTTGTGGCAAATACTGGCATATTTTTCTCATGACAATGGAATCCTGATTTTTGAGCTATAAACCTTCCTTAGACAGTGCTGACTGTATCCCCACATCAGAAGTAAAATCCTCAGAGTCCAATTTGATCAGGAAAATATTGATGCATTTACTAAAAGTGGTTTAAAAACAATCATGTGATTACACGCTGACTAGTAAGACATAAGGCCTGCCAGAGGACCTTGGTGATACAATGTATCTCTACATTGTAAAAATATTCAAAAGCCCTGGGCAGTTTTTTTCCCATTGGATGTTACTGTGCTTACATGTAATTACCAGAATCACTGAAATCATTTACTATTTCTATCAGTAAAATCACAAATCTAGCATAAAAATAAAGGCAATGAATTAAGAGTAAAAAGCCCAGGTTTTTAATGTAGCTGAGACATGAATTTAACTGATCGGAGAGCTATCCCACTCCAGACTTCTTATAAGGCAGACTAAAAGCCAAGTGTGCTAGGGGCGGAGGCAGGAAGGTCACTCTAATTTTGAGGCCAGCCTGGGCTACATAATGAGCTCCAGGCCAGCCTTAATTGTACAGCCAGATCATGTGTCAAAAAGCAAAAATAAAACAAATGAAGTATTTTTTAAACATTAAAAATAAAATATACTGGTAATCTGCCCCTTGTAACAGTCCAGTTGGTGAGATATAAGGGTCTTATCTAATATACGTCACACATCCCATCAATACAGTGGCCACCAGTCTATGTGACCAGACTATGTAATTGAAAAGAACAGATGATATTGAAAACTAAGCAGGTTACTACTTCTTCTTTCTCAGTGCACCACAGGAAAACATTTTGCAGCGGGCACAGTGGTGCACTCTAGGAGGCTGAGGCAGAAAGATCCCAGTTCGAACCCAGCCTGGGCGACTTAGCAAAACCCTGTTTCACCCTGGGGATGTGGTTCAGTGCAAAGGCCCTGGGTTCAATCACTAGCACTGAAAAAGGTTTTTTCCAGTAACTTTTTCCTTCTTTCCTCACCCATTTAATATATTTATAATCCCCCCAAAAGCAGTACTAAAAAGGGCAACATATATATTACAGCTTAGAATTGGTGGGGATAAGAAATGTAAACATCAGATCAGAGCTACATTACAATTACTCCTGTATAAAAGGATGTGCTCATTCACTGACCTGACATTTACTGAGTACTTGCTCTGTGAGTTACTCTGGGTCCTGGGGAGGGTAGATCAGATCACAGTTTATCCTGCTCTAGACTTGATGACAGCGGAACAACCAGAAAGCACATGGGGAATCACTAACACACACAGTGCTGGGCTGTAGGAATCCTAAGTGCTGCGCGGCGCTCAGCGCAGCCTGTGGGTCCGGATTTGGGCAGCGTCGCTGGCAGTGTGTGGCTATCAGGGCAGCTCCGTGCTGAAGGGGAAACATTTTATCTGAGCCTCTCTGAATGGCTGACATTGGTCTGTTTAGACTGTGGTGGCAGGTCTGAAGGGACAGGCTGCAGACAGGCAGAGCAGAGAGGCTTAGCAGAGAGGCTAAGACCTTCGAAACCTCGCTTTTACTGCAATGCTGGACGCATCGGGGGTAGAAAGCACCTCAGAGACGACACAGACAGCAGTCGTGTCGCGAACACTCATGGTAAGAAAGAAAAAAAGCTTAGCTTTTAGCAAGAAAAGCACAAAATGGCAAATAAAAATCAAAGAGAATAAAGATCCTGAATGTTATCCATTAGGAAACGCATTTAATTCCTTATGGTCAAAAGAAAGGTGAAGTCAAAAGAGGAGAAGGAGGACCCAAACAGTGATTTAAATAGTTTAAAATGTTATTCTGATTGCTTTAATTATCCTCTCTATCAAGGTTTTCAAGGTGAGAAATTCATGAAACATTCTTGATCTCTTTGACCCTTTCTGGCACCACAAAAATGATACCTCTACAAGCCATAAAGAAGACCAGGTTAGAAATCCTTCAGGTCACACTTCTTAAACCTTTACTCCTCACCAGCTCAGGAAAACTCTTACACAGAGCCTATTTTCTTTAAGGTTTGTACAAGCTGTCGACCCACAAGTAAACATAAGTAGTGTTAGCTTTTTAAATAAAGATGATTTGGTTTCTAGTCAACCTCCCAAGTTGATTCAGTAATTCAACATAGATTCTGTTCTCAAATTATAGCATAAATCACTTACTATATAGTAGGTGGTTTAATGATTTCACAGAAAATGTAAAATCAATTTCGATGCAAATGTAACTTCAATAGAAATTACCGCTTCACCCACTTATCAGCTGTGTGACTTTGGAGATATTATCTAACCTTTCCAAGTCTGTCTCTTCATAAAAAAAATGAAATAACCACATTTGCCTTTGAATGTTGGTGAGAGTTTTGAATAAAATACTTAACTCACCCAAACAAATTCTGCACTTATATGTTAAGTGTTCAGCCATAGAGATGCGGAGGAAGGAATAAAGGGAATCACTTAATGAAGGTGTCAGAAATAGAAAAACACTCCAAGCAGAATAAAGGAAGGGGGAATTTATGAGTGGAGATGTGACTATCTCATTAAAATCCAACAGGAGTGACTGCAGCTCTTCACCTGGGACCAAAACTGGGAAATGGAAAGGCAGGGGTTGGCTCTTTCCTTGCAGACTCTGTTGTCTCATGGATGCAGGGCCCCTCCTCACTCGTTTCCTGACTGCCCACCCTCGTTGACTGCCCACCCTCGTTTCCTGAGAAAACACCTGAAGTTACAGCCCTAGCACCAGTTTGCCTCACCTTCTATCCAAATACCAAGCAAGGCTTCTAATCGTATGCATTGTGGATTCTGGATGATCCAGCCTGCGCTGTAGTCATCAGTGGTCTCCTCCATCAGGTCTGGCCTCCTGAGTAGCCCAGAGCCTACTCATTCCTAGGAAGGCTTCTCTAGAAAGAAGAGAGGGATCGTTACATCTAGTACAGTCAACAAGGTGAAAACCCATGATGTCCTCACTCTACTGTCCTGCACATTAAACAAAGGCAGCAGTGGAACGTGGTCCAGCCCTGAAAGATTCCTACTTCAGAGTTCAGAGGAGCTGAAGTCTTCAATAACAGCCTCTGCCAACCACTCAGTATCAGCGGAGGCTGCTCAGAAACAGCCCCCAGCTCCTCTCCTCACTACTGTGTGCCAGGCCTCTCTCTTCCATTACCAGCATGTACGTATTTCAGCTTGGCATCTCCCGCCATGGTGAGGCGGAGGGGACCGTAATTCAGAAGGCGCCAGTTCCTACATGTGGAGTTGCCCCTGTGTTATAATTGCTTTTCACCATGCAGCTACGGCGCATGAGCTAATCTACATTCCGCATTACTGCCTTTGCAGTCAGCCGGCCTCACACTGAGTTAGAGGGGGGCAGGCTCCGCCGGCACATCTCGCTTCCTGAGGCATGTCATTTCTTCGGACGATTTGCAGCTCGATAATGACTATGTCATGATTGTTCAGTGATAGTTCCAAATGCCCCAGCACACTTGATGGATCTTAGCATAAATTGGTCATTCATCAACATGTAGGGCCTTTAGAATTTCCATATTCGAGCTGTTATGCCATAACGCTGATTAATGGTTCAAGGCCCAACGTAAACCGCACAACCTGCCTATGCTGTGTTACTGGGAGGTTACAACTACCACGTGGCTTCCTCTGACTTGCCTGGGAGGAGAGCAGTGTATAATAGTTTTCAATAACAGGCAATGACCTCCTGGTGTCCTAGGCAGGCAGCTCACAGGTGTCTTAAAGGAAATCATGTAAGTACTTCTGCATGTCACCTGTGGTCCCATAGGAAGGAAGTCGCTTGCCAATATTAACACTGTGCCACATGTAAACTATCAAAGTCATAGTCAGTGTATGCCTTGTTCCCAAAACACTGAATCTAAGTTGAATACTCAAGTTGTTTTTCATAATTTCTATTACACTTATCCTTCGCTGTCATGAGTCAACGGATATTTGGCTTTCATTATGAGCTAGGCATCATTTGGGGAAAGTAGAGATGGAGCAGTAAAAATACAAGTGGAATGGGTCATAGCGATTTTATTGTTTCCAGTGCATTCAAGTTTTCCTCCAAAATATGAATTCCTATGTTTTTACACAGATGATTTAGGACTTTAACCTATAACTTTCAAGTTCTGAACTTTGTTTGAATCTATGCACACATTCCCTTTACTAAAGGTAAGTTTACCTTACAATTATCTGAGCATTAGAAACTTGATTTTTAAAAATAGGGTAGGCATCATGAGAAAATCAATTTGGGTTTCATATAAAAGCAGTTATTTAAAAATCAGGGCTGTGCAAACGTTGAAGGGAATCTCCTAGGACTAATAAGGCTCATCATTGCAATATTCAAACAGAGTCATGAAGAAATTTGGGGGACACTAGAGTGTCATTGCAAGGAGATCAACCACAATGACCCCTTCTAACCCTAAGATTCCTTTTTCTAAAGCCGTATCTGTTAATATTCTCCGTTCTGACAATAAAAAAAGAAAAATATTTGTAACTCGTTCAAACACCTCAAGCATAAGCAAATGCTAAAAGCTCATCCTCTCCACAAATACGTTGTTCCTCTTTCTCCTCTTTCATGGGTTCAGTGTCCTACCTTCCTGCCGATTTTTTGATATTACAGGCCTTATCTTCAATGAATCCTGAATTTCATGCGTGAGTCATTGCGAGTACCCATTCTGGTACACATCACCATCTGACTGGGAAGTTGCTTTTACCTCTCCTGCTTTTCAGTTCCGGTTTCACAGAAAGCGTTATTGTTAAGAATTACTAAAATATTCCCAAATGTGTTCAGAGGTGCAACTTCTGGAAAGTGATTCGGTCATGGGATATTTGCTCATCAGTGGATTGGTCCACCAATGAATTCATAGCCAAATGCTCCATTAGGAGGTAAGGCCAGGTTGGAGAAGTCACTGAAGGTGTGACCTGGAAGGATATATTCCTGTCCCTGGCTCCCCCCTTCTGTTTTCTAGCTGTCATGTGATGAACAGTTTTCCTCTGCCATGCCCTTCCAGTATGCAGCCAACCATGGACTGAACCCTCTCAAACTAAGGGTTTGAGAACAAGAAGTCACCAAGAAGCAAGCCCTCCCTGTGAACTGGCACCATGTGCAGGCTGATGCCAGATGCCAGCCCCTTCCAGTGTGCAGGCTGGGAAACAAGAGCCAGTCAGCCCCAACCACCACCACAAGCCACAGATCTGGAGAAACACAGGCTGTGATGATAGCTGTTGAGGTAAAATAAAACTTAATGCTTGTAGCGTTTAGTGTTTCACTGATCTTGTAGGTCTAGGGCTGGTGTTCTGATCATGTATTCGAGGATAACAATACACATCTATGTAGCATCTCTGGGGGAATCTCCTTCTGAAGGTGGCCATTGTTAATTCTCTATTATCTTGTTTTGAAGTCCTGTATCATTTTCATTGTTTTGTTGGGTTGGGTTTTATCCTGTTTTGTTTTGTATGATTTTATCACATCCAATGGCATGGGCAGCTATTTCAAAGATAACAAGATATATTATGGTAGCCATTTAGATTTACTCTTGTTTTGCAGTCCTTTATTGTATTGTTTTGTTTTTATTGGTTCTAATCTTTTCTGTTTTGATTTTTCCTATGTCTGAAGGCATCTGCAGCTATTTTGAAGACAACAGGATGCATTATGGTAACCATTGTTGATCTGCTATTGTTTTGAAATCCTGTGTCACTCCGGTTTGTTTGGATTGCCTTTATTCTGATTTTGCTTTGTTTTATTCTCTTTAAAATAAAAATTAATTTTTAAAAAAAAACTGTAAGCCAAAATAAACATCTCTCTTTAATTTGTAGGTACTGTATTGAGTATTGTACCTCAGTGACAGGAAAGCTAACTATACAGTAAGTTATTGCCAAAAGAGATCTATATTCATTTCCTACTGTTGCTGTAACAAATTACTGAAACTTTACTGCTGGGAAATCACACAAACTTTTTATTTTGTACTTCTGAAGATCAGAAGTCCCACATGGGTCACCCTGGGTTAAAGTCAAACAGCAGCAGCGCTACATTACTTCTGGGGGAGCCATTCCCCTGCCTTTTCCAGGTCCCAGAGGGTGCCCAGATTCCCTGCCTCTTGGCCTCTTCCCATCTACAAAACTACAGCTGGCAGGTTAAGTCTGTTTCTCGCTGCATCACTCTAGCTTTGCTTCCACGGTCACATCTCTTTCTCTGACTCTGCCCGCCACTCCCAACTTTTAAGGACCCTTGTTACTATACTGGGTTTGCCCCCATAACCCAGGCCTGCTTCCCTGTTTAAGGCCCCTAATTACATCTTCCAAGTCCCTTTTGCCATGGACCATAACATAGTCACAGATCCAAGATAAAAATGGGGACTCTTTGGGAAGTCATTAATCTTGTGACTGTGCAAATTTAAGATGGGTTAGTGAAGTCTTCTGTTTGCAGGAAGAAAAGGGACAAGGATAGAGAGGCACTGGCACAAACAAAATACCCTGGGCTAGAGTCAGAACTGCAGCTCCTGCTGCCCACCGTCCAGCTGGTCCATTGCCATCCTCGGGGGAGCTATAACGTACGAAGATCCATGGCGAAAAGGGCTATTATTGAAACAACTCTTTCTAGGACCGAGAGCTTTTCTGATTTCTACAAATTATCCAGGGATGTAACAGTCTCCTAACTATTAAGTATTTTAAGGGAATTCCATGGTTTCCTAAGACAGCTAATGTCTTCTTTTACATGTACTTGACTTTCCAGAAGCAATTCTCAATTCCTACCACAAACAAGGGTGAGGAAGTTCTAGTCACTCACTTTAGAATCCTCCAAAGCAAATCATTGATTCATTCTGTTTCTTTTACGCATGTAAGATTTGAACAGTTGTAGTGAATTCTTCCCTTTGATTTGGTGAATGGTTTGAGGGCTTTACAATAGGGTACAGTTTTAGAGCAGTTTTAGGTTCACAGCCAAATCAAGCAAAGGTGCAGAGAGCTCCCCACACCTTCTCCCCACCCCCGGCACCCCCACAAGTACATTTGTCACCACAGATGAACCCACACTAATGTGACGTCATTACCCAGAGTTCACAGTTCAGGTCAGGGCTCACTCCTCGCCCTGTGATCATATGAGTAGATGAAGTGAAGCTTCTCTGACAGTGGGAGACAGTGAATGAATGTGTAGTGAGCTAAAGATGAGCCTAGAAATGCCCCATTGGCTGCCACTCCAGCCTGAGCACCCCCACACACACAGAAGGGAACACCACCATTAAGAACACACGGTCCTCGTGTCCTGTGAAAACCCTTATTTCCTAGTGAACTGCACCATTCCCATTCTTGTTCTGTGTACCTTTAATATGCAAACCATTCCCCAGTTACCCACCACCAAAACAAACTTCCAAAAGTAGACTTTCCAGTGCTGCCATCAGGAGCTGCCTTTACCAGGGCAATGAATGGTCCAAAAACCTCTGACTGACAGACCCCCCCAAGGAGCAGACATTTGGGATCATTCCCACACATCCTGCCTCCCCAACCATTTGACAGCTAAACAATACTTGGCACAATAATGGTTTATTGTGCAATTTAAACTTAACACTAGAATAGGAGCCAGAATTTGTTAAGAAAAGGAAAAGAATTAAATCAATCACAAGGCTAATTTTAGAAAGTGAATGAAGCTCAACAACAGGAACAATAGAAAGAAGATGCACCTCTAGTTGAAACAGGAGCAGAAATGCAAAATTGATGCAGCAGGAGAAGGCCAGAAACTCTTCCACCCGGGACTGAGCTACCCCTGCCCTTCCATTGAGACCCAGCACAAAGCTTCCTGCATCTCCCATGGTGCCTTTCTCCTTGCACAGCTGGCCTCCCTGCAGCCTGGGTCGCTGCCACAGCCAGCACACTTGGATGCTCTTAATAATAATGCCGGGCTCAGCCTTGTGTGCATCAGATAGGGGACTTCTCTCCAAAGTGGAGCCTTCTGCCAAAGAGCCCGGTACCGCAGCCTGCTGATAACCTGCAGCTTGTCTGTAATTGTTGCGCAAACATGCACTTTCCTTCGCTGATGATTTTGGCACCCTGGCAGCGCTGTCCCCAAAAAGGCACCGAACAATGGGATGTGATTGTTTTGAAATGTGCCCAACAGGAAGCCCCCCTCACCAGACCCTCAGACCCAGGCTTCAGGCATTGAACGGATTAATGCAGTTCAGCTGTAGTTTACCGTTTATCATCAACCAAGTGTTCTCTGGCTGCCTGTCCTCCCTTCTCAGCTTGCAAAGAAAAAGAAAGGAAAAAAAAAAAAAGAAAGGAAAGCAGCAGCTCCAGAACATTCATTGTGTAATAGTCTGAACAAGGGAAAGAAGAAAAATGCCCTCAGTGACCATGAAATTGACAAGGCTCCCCAACATGGCTTCCGGCTCTTGGTTTGTCATGCAGAGCTGTCTCTCCTCCTCTCCCCCAGCGTTCTCTGCGTTTATAATCATCGTTCAGAGTGGTGAAAGGCCTAATTGCCCTGAGCAGTGTGGTCAATCTTGCCGGAGATTTAGCTGCCTGCTTTCATCTGGCAGCCTGGGAGGGAACTCACCATTTCCCTCCAGGCAATCTATATGGTCTAGCAGTTCACTGCGAAAAGTGGTGCTTTATCGATTTCTGCCATAGCTTCCATGGCTGACTCGAGGATCAGAGGCTCTGACAATGACTAACAAGTTTAAACCATTAGTCCCATTTGTAACTACTCAGCAAAAGGCTTGTCAGTCACCGCGTACCATCTACCGCAGCTTTTAGCAGGTTTCTAATCCCATTCATTTTGCCACAATGACCCCTGGAGTTAATGGGGGTTATCAGAAAACTATTTTTCCCCTTCAAAAGCTGTGCTTTTTTCTTCTTCCTCTTCTTCTTCTTTTAAGGAGCATAAAAGCCATTTCAGTTGTGATGTTTCGAAACAGTGATGCGGGAAATGATCGGTACCCTTGGGAGAAGAAACCTGTGTCCTGGTGTGCAGTGCCCCGTCCTAGCCCAGCCACTCCCATGGGTGGCAGGGGCACTTGACCACCTGCTGACCCTCCCTGGCCCACTCCCACAGAGGCAGCTCCCAACACCTCCTTCTGTTCCCTCTCTGATTTGCTGTACCAACCTTCTCTTCCTGGGTAGTGAATCCACTCATACTAGATCAAGCCAAAGCCATGTTACATCAAGTGTGGTCCCTGGTAGCAGCGTGCTCAAGAGCAGGCTGGAAACACACAATTTCCAGCCTCACCCTGGACCTACTAAACCTGAATCCATCTTTTAACCAAGTTCCTGGGTGATTTCTATGTGTGTGAATGTATGAGGATTACTGGTCTAGAAAAGCTCTACTTTTTTCTCATTCTAACATTTTATACTAAATGAAGCAAAATTTAATATTTCTACCATGTGGGTTAAGTGTTTCTAAGAAAAAGTGAATTTTTCTGCATAAGAGTTCCAGTGATTTTCTCCCTGTAGATTTTTGCATCTTTATAGCCACAGTACCTAATCCAGTATCTGGCCCCTCCAAGTACTAAGCAAATAGCAGTTAAGCTGATGAATGTGAAGGAATGAACAAATGATTGAGAATGAAGGACAAATTATCATGTGTCTGCCAGTGATGTGAGCCAGAATGGATATGAATTAAGAGCACTCAATAAGCCCCTTCGTTCATTTGTTATTGCCTTAACTAAATGCTCACCCTACCAGTGTGACCCAGTCCTAAGGTAAGATTGCAAAACAATGTAGAGAAAGCAGAGTTTTTCCCGGAGCATCTCAGTGTTTCCGCCTCTAACTCGCGCCCCCCCCCCCCCCGTTTCTGTTGCTCCTTCTCTTCCCTCATCCCCTCCAGGGCCTGATGTTTGTTCCCAGTGATCACCTGCCTCCCTCTCCTACACCACCAAGCTCAGCCAGCTGAGACCAAAGGATTTCCAAACCAACTCACACTGAAATGAAAGTGACTGCTAAAGACTAACAAGCGAAGGACCATTTCTTGACATCTCAAATCACACTTCCGAGGCAGTCTAGATCAGTTTTGCTGTTGTTGGATTAATACCAGAAAAGAGAAGAATAATCTTGCTCTATGATATTCATGGGAGAAAATGTTTCTTTAAGTAGCTGCTTCTCGTCTTAAGTCTGGTCCTCCAGTTCTCACATACGATTTCACTGTGGGCCTCTGCCTTACCAGCCAGTCATAGGCATTTACTGAGACAGTGGTCATTAAAAAACAGGAAAGGACAAAACCCTGCCTCTGCCTTATCAAAGATGGAAAGTACAAATTTAAATCGAGGATAAACTTGGTAAGAAAGCTAGAGATCACAGCCATCTCTGTCACAGAGAACCTTCCACCCTTGAATTTTTTTTCCAGCCTAAGACAAGGGTTGGGGGATAAAATCATCATCTTCCAGCCGCTGCTTTTGCACAGAGTATTTCTTGAGCTTTCCTCTGCGGACTGCCATGTTATGACTACTTAATTACAGCTTGAAACCCAGAAAGCTGATTATGTGTTTCCATCTTAAGGTAATCATTTGACATTTTGAATTGTTATATAAATAGGTTATTTTGCATGTTGCTAGCCTAGGCCAGCGGAAAATTATTTCATTCGGGAGCAGATGGTGCTGCTGACTGTATACAACAGGTTGGGAGGCTTGGCAGGGCCAGCAGAGGCTTGCACACAGCTCAGAAACAGAGGAGCGCCGCTTTCACGGTGCCTGAATTCTCAGCCTCAATTTGTTAGTAGACCTTACAGAAATTATTCATCAATTCCCCACACAGGAAGGAGAAAGAATCAGGGCTCCTCCTCCCCCACCCACCCATCAGGAGCGCTCCTGTGTGATTGGAGACCGTGTAAAATGAATGGGAAGGCCATTTGGCCTTCACAAAAGGCCTGAATCATAATGGATTATCGAGCGGCATCTAGTGGCCAAAGATGCGCATGGCACCTCCAGGAAGCCAGCGCGGTTACCAGCACCCGCCACAGTGGCCTCACCATCCGGCTTTTGAGAACGTTAATAAGGGATTATCAGCGCAGCCTTATCATTATGCCGCCTTGAAATGATTCTGCGAATGAACACCTTAATTTATAATTAATCACGATGCATTAATGTAAATGTACCCATGTAGGCAAGTTTAATCAATGTTCTTTCTCTTTCATAATATTTTAATAACAGAGCACTGAAGGAGCCTTAGAAGATATAAAGTTACATGAGCAGTGTTTATCATCTAAACCATCTCGGCAGATTTTCAAAATCAGCACTTCCCTGTGAGATGAAATGTGAGACTACTCAGTCATCCCCTAAATGAAATTCATTTTCTCTATAATATACAAATCCAGGAGGAAAGGAAGGAACCGGTAGCGACCTCCTTCTGCATCCCTGAGAACCATGTGGATTTTGATCAATACATGAAATGATGAGCTAATGGTCCTTCATAAATAGAGCGGGGGTGTAACAGCTACATACCCAATAGGCTATTTTTGTAAGACAGCAAATCGGCTAGCTGGTGGTCAATTCAACTTTGGAAAAATCAATTCAATATTTTAAATCGTGCAGATTTTCCTAAATTTCCCATCCATGAGTCGTTTGGCCTCCACAGCACCATAAGCAAAAACAAAAGAAACAGCAAAGTCAGCATGTGAATTATGAAGTCAACAATTAAAGATTTCAAAAAAGTGAAAAAGAAATTAAACAATTCTAATAAATCTTACATCACCTCTCATCCAAAACATTAATGTGTGCCTCGTAAGGATCAGCAATTGCTGGAGAAGCATATGTTGTTTTTTACCGAGTTACTGTAGTTCCTCGGCAAGTTGCTTGGCCTTGTAGGGCCTTTAAGCATTGAGAATAAGGAAAGGGACTTCCATCACTAACAAAAGATATTATTTTACATAAACATTAAAATGCTAATGCTAAAGTACCAGTTTTAATAAATTTACTATATGTACCAGTCAAGGCCTAACCAGAAAAAAGGAAACCATTCAAATATTAGAAGCAGAAAGAATTTAACACAGGGTATTGATTACAGGAATTGGTGTATGGAAGAGCAGAGAAAATGAATAGCTAATGGCAGGCAGTGAAACAAATTCTATAGGTTTGCCACAGTGGTAGCAAACCTACAGAATGCCTGTGCCACAACTGGCTAGGTTTTTAATCACTGAAAGCTCTAAAATTTCACTATCACTGACCTAACAAATCATAACAGCAACAAGGTGAGACCTGCCCTCCAATAAAGAGACAGCTAGAGGGGGTCTCTCTGGGGACCTCCCCCAGTCCAGAGAGAGATGAAATAAATCCAAGCTCCCTCTGACACCACCCACTAGCCAAATGCAGCTGGAAAATACATTTTTAACTGACTTAAGGGCTGGAAAGGGAGAAGTAGCAGCAGCAGCCCTGATTTTTGGTATTTACCAATTTCCTTGTGGTCAGTTTCAAGCTACCACTTGTATCATCACTATTGTGAAATTGGGAAGAAATGTACTGTATCATACAGAGTCTCCTCCATATCATAAGTAAAATAAAGAGCAAAAATACGGTAAATTAGAAAATCATGAGTTAGAGGTATACTGTAACTTTGTTTTAAATATTATTTGGTCAAATGTAAATGTAATGATGATATTTATTGGTGTTAATCACTTCACAGGATTTTTGAACATTTAATAATCACTGATATAACCCAGGCACAAGCAAATACTGGCTAGTGAATAATGAAGGGAGAAAAAGCAGCCTAAAAGGGATACATTCCCTGTGACACACAACAGAGCAGGAAAAGGAGACAAAGAATGACGCCAAGGACAAACAGATGCAGAGATAGCACGTGACAAGCCTATACAAGGCAAGCGCATGAAAGATGACTTACGTCGTCTCACAAGCAGGCACTCAGTGTCTCTTTAGCTGATTTCCTGCTGAACTCTACAGCACGGTGATTAAATTCGTAGAACATTTCCCAAGAAAAACATGCCTATTGGTTGATACCAGTGTCCTTTCCAATTTTTGCCTATTTTTTAATTTACTGTTTTCTTTTGAAAATGACAATCTCTGGAGCATCACAGATCAAGAAGTGGGAAGTATATCAATGATTTTTGTATTAATAAAATCTCGATATCTCATTCTATTTTTTTGCAAATTGATTCACAAAGATGAATATTATTATAGGAGCCCAAAATCAGAAGGGACCCAAAATGCTTAGAGAAGCAAAATGTTATACATATATCTTTATGGGTTTTTTTACTTTTATAGACCTTGGGAAAGTCACTTTCATTTACAAAATAAAGAGTGAAGAAGGTTAATTAGATAGTTTCTAAGGTCATTTCTGGAAATTATGTTCTATGACTTTATCGTGGTATATGTGGATTCAGTTCGAATATTTTATTCTATTTCTCTTCCTTTTTAGTCTCTCCTTTACCTACCTATAGTATCTGGCATAGGTCGTTCTCTACAATCAAAAGCACAAGCCAAAACGTAGAAAGAGAAAAAGCCGTGAAAGATGAGAGGTTCCCAGGACAACCAGGAATTTTTCTAAATGACCACATCTTGGAAAAGCCTGATACAGCTTCTTTTCCGGGAACTAATGATCAGCTGAGATGAGGTGCTGATAGGCCTCGAGGCAAGGACCGTTAACACCTGATTGTCACTAATTCTGAGTCAATGTTCCATTTCAAAGTCGTTAGTGATATTAAAACCTGCAACGGTACATACTCAGAGGAAAGAGGAAAAGCAAGTGTTGGGGATGCTGAAGATTAACTGTCCCTAAGGAACGCAGTGAAATTCTGATGGCAGCCCTTAATTCAGCCTCTTCAGCTTCTTTGCCTAAATTCTATACAAAGTATTACATCAGATACAAAAATAGAAACTATTTCCTTTCCACTCAGCAAGTTTAGATTCTACACCATATTATGTTTATATGGATTGGTACTTACTGGGCATTGAAGATCTTGTAAAAACCTCCAATTTCATTTTTTTAGTCATGTAGCACAAACCCAACAAGTTTCAAAAGCCTTTAGAACATGGTATCAGGTATCTGCTTATGTCTGTTCTTTCTGCCATATATTAAATAAATGTTATCTGCCAAATGTTAGTGATTGTGCTAACAAGAGTAACCATTAGTGGGATTACAAACAAGTAAAAAGGCCACTGAATACAATACTGCAGAGGTAGAAGCATGTGGTGATTAGGGCAGTGTAGGGAGATTCCCCCCAATTCAGACGTGAAGGGTCTGGGATTTCTGCTACGGTGGTCACCTGCTTTTTTTCTTTTCTTTTTTCTTTTCTTTGTCTGTCTCCTCAAAATATTTATGAGCACTAGTGCCTTTGGAAAACACTCTTATTTTACTCAGGAATTCTCAGTTGCTGAGGGTAACCATCTGAAAATGAAGATGTGAACCAAATTAGGACAAAAAGGGGGTATTTTTGCCCACAAATATTAATGCTTCATAGAGTGCTACCGATCAAAAATGACTAGAGTTCTTGCAAGTGTGAATCTTGAAAGATGATACCTTTGTTCCTGCCTTTTATATTCCTGGACCAACTCTCACTTCTGTCCCTCTCAAGCCCTAAAGTTTAGATTTTCATTGGTTTCTCTGCTCATCCAAACAATTTCTTCTTAGTATAATCACCCAGCATCAGCTGGTCTTGCTTCCTCCCTCCATAGAAACTCCAAGCTGTGCACAAGAGACAGTGATGCCCTGCTAAGAGTCTGAAGGGGTGATGGTACATTCAAGAAGTGGAAAGCCTGGCTACTAGGTGTCTAAACTACGAGATGGAATTCATGAGAGAAGACAATGAAAAGCAAGCAGGAAATAGCTGACACACAGCTTTGTGAACATGTATTGTCCAAAGTGAAACCACTGCAAGTATTTTCAAAACACAGTGTTTCAGACAAACCTGGTGACAACATGGAGGCATTAGAGAGACAATGGGATGACTGCTCTAGAAATCCATCCTTAAGAGGATAACAGCTCGACTTAGTGTGAATCCCAGCAGATACGGCAGGCAAATTCCCAGGATGCTGGGAGATTAGATCAACAGAAGGCGGAGACTGAGTAGAAACTGGGATATCAATAAGAGGAAAGTCAACAGTAACTGCCAGACTTCAATTTGGAACACTTTGCAAGTAGTGAAATGGGAAAAATACAGAGGAATGCATGCTCCACAAAAAAACACTACTGGTATGATTCAGGTGTGTACCCCCAATTTTCCACATTGGAATCTTAATCCCACTCACATGTTAATGATATTCAAAGGTGGGGCCTCTAGAGGTAACAGATTAGATCAGGGTGCAGCCCTCACAGTGGTACTAAAGACTTTTTAAGGAAAAATAGAGACCTGAGCCAGGTGCTTGTCTTATGTCACCATGTTCTGACACCATAGAAGACCTCACAGGAAGTTGGTGCTCTTTCCAGTTTCCAGAACCATCAGCCAAATAAAGCTCTAGTCTGTATAAATTGCCCAGAGATACAGGTTAGATCTAAAATGTCACCAAAGGCCCACTTCTTAGACGTATAGTCCTAAACTTGTAGCACTATAAAGCGGCAAGGAACAGAGGAGGGAAGGCCTAATAAAAGGACGCAGGTCGCTAAGGGCACGGCCTTGAAGAGGATACGGGGACTCTAGCCTCTTACTGTCTCTTTACTTCCTGAATACAAAGATGTGAACAGACGTAAACTGCCACACACTCCCATGGCGACATATTGTGCTACCACCTGCTCAGTGCAACAGGACCAATAACCATGGGCTGAAACCTCTAAATCATGAGCCAAAATAAAGCTTTCCTCTCTTTAAGCTGATTTAACTCAGGTATTTGCCACAGTGATGGAAAGCGAAGACACCTGGCCTAGAAACTTTGCTGTGCCAACAGAAGTCAGATGAAGTCAACAAAGTCACTGTTTCACAGGTTACTCAGGAAGCATCCATACAGATAAGTCAGGTAGGTATGTATACATAAATTTGATATTCAAGAGAAACCTGAGCAGAAGATACAGGCTTAGCTATGGGAATCATCAGTATGTAGTTTAAAAATGAAGCTACAGGAATGAATGAGATGACCCCGGAAGAGCAGTAGGGGAACAAGAGTGATGGCCCGGGAGAGACTCCCTGTGATGTAGCTTCGTAGGGACCAGGGACAACCACAGAAGTCAGAGGGACACTAACAGGCTACACCTTTACGGAGGCTCACAGTTGTTACGATTTACGACGGGGGGCATATAATGCTATCGAAAGAGCAAGAAGGATAAAGACTGAGAAACATCACTGACCTTAGCAAAAAGGCTTGAAGGGGCTTTGGTCAGGACAGTAAGTTGGGAAGTGAGAAGATGAGCCACAGACAGAAAGAGCATAAAGCTTTCGCAATGTGCGGCTGCCTCCTGAGATCACAGAGAGAGGAAGAGCTGTCGGTATTTTGAAACACAGGATCAGCACAAGTTAACTATTTGAGTACTAAGTGAACCAAATCATATTGTTTCCTCCCCTAAAAATATTAACAAATCAAATTCAGTCCATTGCATTGTGGGCTTGACATGCTCATTTTTTTCATTCTGTTTTGAAAATAAAAGCAAAATCCATAAACAATCACATTCTGTGTTTCTCAGCAGCCATTTGATCCAAGCTGTGCAGCACATGGGAGCTGGGGAGTCTTTCACTCAACTCTCTCCACCTGAATCGTTGGCTAAACTCAAGGAATTACACGTTTGCTGATTGCAAGAGCCATCAAGATTGCTCCCAAATTCAAATTTCAACAGAAAGGATGGGGGCCTGAAAATGATATGATAAATTTCACTCAAGTGCTCTTATTTTAAAATTTCAAATTCTAAACTGTTAAGCCCCTTGGAATCTATGTTAATCAATATTGAACTTCTTCAGTTTAATTTAGCTTTTAAGGGTTCAATATATAATCTGTGACATCTAATGAATGATTAGCACTTTGGTGTATTACAATGTGTAGTTATTAATCTCCACAATACATAAACCACACAATTATTTGCACAAATCTAATATAATCTCATGAAAATACAATTAAAACCACTGGTTGCAAAAGTTCCACACTATGACCATATTGTTATACTTTAAGTTAGAATGAATAAAATACTATAGCTTTTAATTTTTATATTTTCATTGGCAGTTTGTGAGAAGGCATTAAAATCAGGCTGGTCTAATCTGTACATAAAGCTAAAAAAATACAAAGGCTAGTTGGATGGGAGAAGGAAATTCTCAAAGCAGAGCGAAGGAAGGAGATAATAGGTCTAATCTTACCATGTAAACATTACTAATACCATAAAACAACAAGGCTATGATGTGTCTCAATCAGGATCTACTACATAAAGCTAAAAACTAGAGATTTTAGCTATAAACCCAGTGGATCCATATAATCTTACATCACGTCAGCAGAAATATGTCAGTGTCTCGAACAAGACAGACAGTGATCTCCTCCAGTGGGCTCTTCCCCAGGAGTATTTACCTTGATCCTGAGGACCAAGGAGGGTGACAAGGAAATGAAATGCATGCAGATGAAATCTACACAGCAGACCTCCCTACCTATGCTTTTGTTTCCCAGTGGTGCAGTGACCCGTGACCAACCACGATAAAGCATCAGTTTTAAACTGAGCGGCATTCTGAGCAGCATGATATTATCTTACACCATCCTCCTCTGACACAGCTAGGATAGGAATCATTCCATTGTCTGGCGTATCTGCTCTATGTAGCCTCAGCTGATTAGTCCCCTAGTAACCATCTTAGCTACAGATCAAGTGTCACAGTGTAACGTCTTTGTGTTAGGGGTTGGTACTATCTGTGGTTTCAGGCATCTGCTATGGGTGCAGGGGATATTGGAACATGCGCCCTGTGAGAAAGGGGGAGACCTCTGCAGTTTGGCAAGAAGGCCTGTAAAGAAATACAAAGACAGTGTAATACACTGGGCTGGAAAGTTAAAAAAAAAACAAAAAACAGAAGAATTGTTAAGTTGGCTTTTTCAGATGCTGCTAAATTCTCACATAGAAATAAATAAGGCATACACTTTCCTTTTATGCAACCTTAGATTGGAATCCCAGGACAAATGGGTAGGAGTTACAAAGACAAATTATGGATTCATGTAATAGAAACCCTTCTAACCACTTAGGTACGTTGCTAAATAGACTGGCTTCCTCCATTCACACAGTTATGAGACCAACGAACCATTCAGACTAACACCAGACATCCAGAATGGAGGATTTGTGTCAGTTCTGTTTTGAAGTTTTCTATACCATTAGAGTTTAGTTTTTAATATGATAGCAATATATATTAAGAAAAAGGCCTTCAAATACTAAAACATTAGCAGAGGGTGGAGACTGAAAGACAATTCAGTTAGCTGGCAAAAAAATCCATGGGCATGCCTTCCATAATACCTCCCGATGTCCTGAGAAATTGTCTGAATGTCTTCACAACGGTAAAAATTGCATTTGTGATACTGCTGGAAAAAAGCAGTGAGTGTCAGTACCACTGCCCCATAAAGATGTTTCTGTTGTTCAGTGTAAGACTAAAACCTCCTTGTGGGGGGCACTGGTTTACACTAGGAAGAGTCAGGGTCCAAACCACTGGAATACTAAATAAACCCAAGACAGATGTCAACAGAATTCCCAAGAAGTATCCACTAAATGAGTCATTAAGCTGAGTTCCTTGTACCTCGTCATTATACATTTAAGAAAATAAGGCTGAGAATATACACAAATAGCTGCTCATTAACTGCCAAGCTATTGATTGTAAGATCAAGGTAAGGAGTGGACTGTATTTGAAGCCATACGACCGGCTATCAAAGATGCAGCATTCAAATACACCCTGTTAATCCATAAAGCATCAATTCCCAAATGGTGAAACCAGTATTCACAAAAAGAGAGACAAGGGTTGGTGGCCAAAAATTTTGGAAAATACTATGCTGATAGGAAACTAAAGTGGCTTCCCACCAAAGGATTTCTAATAGTTTTTAATGTCTTTTATGAATTTCCAAGAAAACCTACTCTATGTAGGAAATATTATGTCTAAAAGACAAAATAAATAGGAATGATTCAGAGAGAAAAACATGGGTAAAAAGGAATTCATGGGTTCATTGTACCGCTTAATGGTTACGCTCATCTCCCCTTTTGAAATCAGTAAGTTAAACAAGGTACAGAGCATCAGAATTATAAATATACAGCACGATTCTCAGAAATCGGGCAGATCTATACAGCTACCAACCAGGTCAAGGAATAGAATAATACTTGCACTCCAACAACCCTGTTGCTGCCCTTCGACACGTCTATATCTTTTCTCTTTTATCCAAGATAATTAACATTCCAAAGTCTAAGGCCATGGATTTACTTTATCCATTTTTGAACATAAGATATCTATTATTAAAGCCTTGTTTATTGATAAACCTTAACTTTGTTGTTTAATCTAACATTATGTCACTATTTCCCTCATTTTCATTACTATATAGAATTTCATTAGAAAAAATATACTTACTCCACCATTGAATATTTGAATCTTTTCCAGTTTCTAGCACCAAAGGTAATATTGGTATGGAATTTTATTTTGTATATTCTTATCATCATATGTATGCATTTTTGCTGGATATATTCATAGAGCAAAATTGTTAGGTGAGAGTGTAGGTACGTAGAGTCAGACACCGCCAGTTTCCAGGGTAGTTGACTGCCTTCCACCCTACCCACTCTACATTCCTGAAATTCTCATTGTTAACTTCTAAATTTAGCCTT
The DNA here is from genome assembly GCA_004027455.1 of Hydrochoerus hydrochaeris. Classification (NCBI taxonomy): domain Eukaryota; kingdom Metazoa; phylum Chordata; class Mammalia; order Rodentia; family Hydrochaeridae; genus Hydrochoerus; species Hydrochoerus hydrochaeris. Next base: position 83,054 of record PVLA01004853.1, read on the forward strand.
TCTCATGCATTGTGATTTTTTAAAATATAGTCACATATCACGTTATGTCCTAAAAAAACGCATCCTTAGGCAATTTCATCATTGTGAAAATGCATATCATAGTATATGGTGACACAAACTAACACAGCTGTGATATCACCAGCCAATATAACCTTATAAGAACACTCACAGAGACAGCCACCGGCAACAAAAGCCCTGTTAGGAAGCACGTGACTCTTAGTATTCTACTTAGCACTTCCTAGTAGAGCCAAGTTTGCTTCTGGAGTTTTCCTGAAATTTCTTTTGTATATACATTGGCCTTGTTGATGTTTAATAAAATCTAATAAATGGTATTTTGATCCAGCTTGCATTAATTCTGCATAACAATTTTGGGAGCATGGCCATTTTCACGATGCTGTGTCTTCTTATCCACGAGCAAGGGATATCTTTCTGTTTTCTGATACCCTCCTCAATCTCGTGTTTCAGAGTACTGTAAGTGAAAGGGGAAGAAAATGCTCAAAAGGAAAGAACAACTGGTATGGGGGGAAGGAGGGAAGAAAGAAGGGAAAAGATTGTATATATATAACTATAGTACACATCTCTATCATTTCATCAAAAAGAATGGTCTGTGCTTCCAGGGCTGGTCATTTGTTCATGCCTCTATCTTGTAATCTGAGCAGCTTTTTTGAATATAACAATATGCGATATATTAACCATTGGTAATCTACCATTGTTTTGAAATAGGGGGTTGGGGATTTAGCTCAGTGGCATTAGTGCCTGCCTTGCAAGCGTGCAGTCCTGAGTTTGATCTCCGGTACAAAAAAAAAATGCTTGTAAAATAAAAATAAAAATCTACTAAATGCCCGTCAGCCTAATATAAAAATAAATAATTTCACTTTTCTAAGTACTTATGAGAGTCAGCAGCTTTCATTTCCTTTGCTTCCCATTTGAATATCACCTTTTATGAAGGGTACATACAGAATAACATCCATTGTTCCAGGGGGACACTCTTTCCCATTGATTTGTAGGAATTTATTATAGGAACTCTTTTTCCTATATTATAGGAACTGTGTTTTAATATCTTTTCTCAAATTTCAGCTTGTGTTTTTCAGTCTCTAGGTGGGTACTTTTTAATACAAAGATATTTATACTATTGATGTAGACAAATTTAACAATCTTTTCCTTCATAATCAATGTTTTTCATGTCCTGATTGAAAATATTTGGCTTCGCTTGGACCATAAAGATATTACCCTAAACGACTTCCTAGAATCTCTGTTGTTTGCCATTTATATTTAATAAACAATTGGATTTTTTGGATGAGGTAAAGGTTTTTATATTTCTTATGGACCATCAACACAACCATTTATTGAAAATAAAATTGTCCTTTTCCTATAGACCTTACATATAAATTTTGTTATATATTAAGTCTACATTGATTCTTGGGTCCAATTCTGGATAGATCAGTGCGTCAATACCACATCATTCAGATTGCTGTAGTTTCATAAGGTTTCGTATAAGGCAAAATCATTCTACTCTACTCAAAAATGTCCCTGCTACTGTTGGTCCTGTGCATTTCCATAAAAAATTTGAGAATCAGGTTAATTTCTCCTAAGAGCATATTACAAACAAAAACAGCTGGGTTTTAATAGTCACAGTCCTCCATCTGCAGATCCACTCAGAGAAAATAACATCTTCATGAGCATAAGGTTCCCAGTCCATGAACACAATAGAGTCCTCCATTTCTCTGGGTCTTTCATGATTTATAAATATTTTGTAAACAAAGAACTGTGCTGAAACTTTTGAGTTCCTTCAGAATCTGCTTTGGTCCTATTTGCTTTTCAATAGATTTTTTAATCCTATCGTGATTTTCAAATGCACTGCATTCAATGGCGGGAGGTGGCACCATCTTTTTATTTTTTTAAGAGAAAAACAAAAAATGATACAAAATTTCAAAACAAGATAGTGGGGCAATAACAATGGTGAATATATTGCATATTGTTAGCTTCAAAGTATGGCTCATATTATAAGCTATAGACAAAAAAGAACAATATAGGCACAAACATTTCTTTTCAATGAACTAAGAGACACTAGCTGTGTAACTATCTTAAGTATTGTGTACATATTTTTTTTCCTTTTTCCTTTTCTCCTTTTCCCCACCCCAGTTTCTCTTTCCTTTTGAAGAGTTTCTTCTCATTTTACAGTATCTATTGTACATTTTGGATCTTGACTCTTTCAGCTTCTCACACCAAGGAGACAATATGATGTTTACACATGCAAGTATGATTTACTTCATTTATTAATGTGGTCTTAACTTGCATCTATTTACTTATAAAAGTCTCAAGTTTATCCTTCTTTATAGTTTAGTCATATTCTATTATATAAAAATACCACATCTTTTTTATCCATTCTTCAATTGATACATATTTGGATGATTTCTAAGATTTAGCTATTACAAATTGTGCTGCTATAAACATGGGTACATATATGTCACTGTGATATGATGCTTTTAATTCTTCTGGAAAGATAAGCAGATGGGTAATATCTGGGTTGAATAGGCCCTCTAATCTTAGCTTTTTAATGAGTCTCCACACTGATTTCCACAGTGGTTGCACCAGTCTGCATTCCCACCAACAGTGGAGAAGTTTTCCTTTTTCCCCGCATTCCTGCCAGCATTTGTTATTGGTTGATTTCTTGATGACAACCATTCTTTCTGGGGTGAGGTAGAATCAGTGTTGTTTTAATTTGCATCTCTCAAACAACCAGTGATGTTGAACACTGTTTCACATATTTATTTTCTATTCATATTTCATCCAAGAAGCATGTTTTAATCTCAGATACCCATTTTTGGATTGGATCTTTCATTTGAAGGGGTTTTCTTTTTTGCAAGCCTTTATATGTTCTAGATAAAAGTCTTTTGTCTGAGGGACAGTCAGCAAAACTTTTTTCCTGCTCTGTGGGATGTATTTTCACTCAGTTGGTGATTTGATGTTTAAAACAAGTTTTTTAATAAGATGAGACCCCAGCTATTGGGTCTCAGATGCATTTCCCGCGTGATCTGCGGTTTGCTCATGAAGTCTCTGCCTACACCATGCCAAGATTTCTATCTACTTTCTCTTCCAGTAGATTTACTATTTGTTTTAATATTTAGATCTTTGATCCATTTTCAGAAAAGTTTTGTGTAGGCATGGGTCTAGTTTTAGTCTTCAGCACAGCCAGTTTTCCCAGCACTGTTTATTAAAATCTTTCTTTCAGTGACTGTGTTTGGTCCCTTTGTCAAAGATAAGATGGCTGAGTGTGTGTATAGTTGCCTAGATATCTTCTAACATGTTCCACTGATCCTCTGTTGTTTTCTTCTTCTTCTTTTTTCTTTTCTCTCCTCTCCTCCCCCTCCCCCTCCCCTTCCTCTTCCTCTTCCTCTTCCTCTTCCTCTTCTTCTTCTGCCAATACCATGTTGACTTTATCACAGTAGTTTCATAGTATAATTTCAAGTCAGGGATTGTGGTGTCTCCTGTCTTGCTTTTGTTGCCCAGAATTGCTTTGCTATTCTGGGTCTCTTCTGGTTCCAAATGAATTTTAGGAACATTTCCTTTAGTTCTGTAAAGTATGCTAATGGTATTTTGATTGGAATTGCATTATATAACAGTTTTGGGAGTATGCCCATTTTCACTACGTTGGTTCGTCCTAACCAAAGATAGCAAGACCTATCTTTCCACTTTCTGATATCCTCTTCATTCTCCTTTTTCAGAGTACTGTAACTTTCAATGTATAGATCTTTTACTTCCTTAGAAGTAAACTAGATTGATTCCTAAGTGTTTTGTTTTTTTGTTTTTTTTTTTGATGCTGTGGTGAAGAGTGTAGTTTCCCTAATTTCTTTCTCAGTGAGTTTGTTGTTTGTGTACAGGAATGCTATAGATCTTTGAGTGTTGACTTTGTATCTAGCTATGCAACTGAATTTGGTTATTAAATCTATAGATCTTTTGGTAAAGTTTTTAGGGTCTTCTACATAAAGTATCATGTTATCTGAAAATAATGATAATTTAACTTTCTCATTTCCTATTCTTATTTCTTTTATTACTCTTGTCTAATAACTTAAGCTAGTGTTTCCAGAACTATACTGAATAGGAGTGATGATAGTGGACAACCTTGTCTTGTTCCTGATTTTAGAGTGAAAGCTTTCAGTTTTGTCCATTTAGTATGATGGTGGCTGTTGGTTTGTCATAGATAGCTTTTATCAGATTGAGGTAAAGGCCATCTGTTTCGATTTTCTGTAGGGTTTGTATTACGAATGAGTGTTGAACTTTATCAGAAGTTTTTTTCTGCATCTATTGAGATGATCGTGTGATTTTTTTTTTTTTTTTTTTTTCTACTGATGTTGAACCATCCCTGCATTCCTGGGATGAATTCCACTTGGTCATGGTGTATAAGCTTCTTGATTTGCTGCCTGCTATCCATCTTTTATTCCTCATTGTCCTTTTGTTTTTTTTTTTATAACTGGAAAACTTGTCAGAGGATTATGCATTCTATTAGTTTCTTCAAAACATGTGGCCTATGATCTACTGTATTAATTTTCAATTATAGTTATTTCTGAGTTTGCCTACATTATTTTTCCCCTCAGTAACTTTTAATTTGCTTTCCTTTTTTGCTGACTTCTTAAGCAAATTCTTAGATAATTTATCTTCAGCTATTCTTTTCTAATACAATTTATAACATGTATCTTAAATTTATTACAGTCTAACATAAATTATTGCCTGAGTATCTCATTAATATTTTACTATTCTATTTTAGTGATATAAAACTACATTTACTCTTCCTAAAATATAATTTTATAAGGACAAAGTGATTAAAATTCTTCACTGTGAGTAAAAATCCAGATTTAACACTTTAAAATCAGGTGCTCTAGCTGTAACTCAAACTCAAGTTTGTTTTAATATTGGGATTTCACATGGAAAATCTTGCCTCAAAAAAGACAATATAGATCCAAATGGAGAAATTCCTTGCACTTGCCAAAATCCAATGTATCTTTCAATCCTATCTTCTAACCAAAGATTGATGTGAATATTTAGCTAAACTTTTAGCTCCTGAATTCAAGTGTTTGTTTCTACAAACTAATTGGAAAATCTGGCATTTTTAAAACTTTTGACAGTACATAATCTTATTCAATGAATCAGAACATGTTCTTTCCCGAGTCAAGTACATCCATAGAATATTTAGAACATTTTCAGCAACAAAATCACAGAACAATTATAACCTTTCTAAATGCCATTTTTCAAAATGCTCTTTCCATAACATGAGTATCTTTTGAAAAGCAGTTACTCTTTCACTCTTAAAATATCATCTCTATGTTGAAGGGACTGATTAAGAGTGTACATTTTTAAAATATCATCTAGGTAATGAACTAAAAGAGAGACACTTGTTATTATATAAAAGGTCAGGTAATTTGGAGTATTTGTTTGTAGAAGAATAAAATATAACCTCTCTTAGCTTTATGTCTTTTACATAACTTGCTACAGGATTAATAACAAATTTCTATTTTGTACATTTTTTTCATGGTCACTTTTCCTCTCATCATAAACTAAACTCAAATTTTGACTTTAAAAGGAAAAAAGAAAAATGTATCCATAACAGCAGATGATGGTTTGGTCATATCTACATTCGATTCTTCTGTGCTATTTCTGCTTATGAACGCAACAGGAGACAGATTTCACTTACAGCTCTTCTCCTGTGATTTGACCCCCCAGAACCTTTAAGTTCCAGTCAAAGTAGATACATTTACTCAGCTTTTCCAGAAAACAGTCAACTTAGAAAATCCAGTTCATCTACACAAAATATCTTATTTAATACATTATTCTATGGATCAAAAAGTAGTCTCTTTCTTTAATCGAAACAGAATGTAGTAAATGCTATAAACTGAAACATGATAAAGCCATAGGCAGCTGGAAAGCAAATGTTTTGGGTGGGGTTGGCCCTAATAAAGTGGTGCATCAGTTCATAAACACTTTTCTTTGCGAACAATTCGGTTCACAAACAGAAATGTTTGACAAAAATTTGTTTTTTGTTCACAACTCTGCACTGGGTGATGAGCACAACAGCAGCCATCTTTCCCACACAAACACACTGGTGGCCATCATTCCCGCACCAACATAAATGTGGCCATCTTTTCAAGAATTGTGGGACAAATTCAGTTCATGATACACACTAACACTGTGCTTGTCTCTTCAAATGATAAGCAGTGTTTTTTCTGGGTTTCCCAAAACTGTTTACAGGCAAAGGAGTATGTTTTAGCTTACTTTCAGTATTGTTTCTAATCTAAATAATATAGCCATCTACCATAATTGTAAAAATAAGATATTTTCCAATGGCATGTGGATCTTTGGTTTGTTCACTGTTAATTACAACCTATTCACTCAATTCAATAAATAGATTCTCTACTACATGCCACATTATTATCCTAAATTTTTGAGTATACTATTAGACCAAATGGAAACAGAATGTTTGTGTCTAGAAATCTATTTTCTTAATTCTCTAATTATTTTGTTGTAAAACTTTTATTTTTTCACATAAGAATTATTTTTGTATTTTCTTTAATACCTACTTGTACTACAATAAAATAAAAAATTTTTAAACAAAAATATTTTAATGTCAAAAGCTATTTCTAAATTTTAATGAAGTTCAGTGAATTTTACAGGAAGACTGACTATATCATGATCTTAAATATCACTAGAAATTTTACAGACTTTTCTGCATTTTAGAATTACTTTCTCTTTAATTGCTTTGTTTTATTCAAACCTCAAGACACACTATAAACAAGAGGCAAATTCATTCTTAGTAGCAAATGAAAATCTGTTTTTCAAGTCCTTTCTTATTACTCATCTTATTATCTCACTGTGGGTCTTTCTCCATAATGTCCACACTACCATATTCTTGTTAATGATGCTTACATTACTAACATGCACTTGAATTCACTGGGTCTCTGTAAATTAGGATCCAAGCAGAGAACAAAGCACTCTCATTATTTTACCAGAGAATTTAATAAGGAAATTGGCTCAAGAGTCATTGGAGTATTTAAAAGGAAAAAGGTATACTGTGGTCACAGAAATAGCAACTTCAGGAAGCAGCTTTCTCTCCTGCAGCTAGAAATCAAGGGGAAGAAGATTAGAGTTGGAAGCCCTGTAGGAAGATGGAAACCGGGCTCCTGGATATCAGTGCAGGTTCCTCCGGTACTCGAGAGCAGCCCATGCAGTATGCTGAGCCCATGCTGAGCAGGGTAGCTGCCTGGTTAGTGCTGCTACACTTGAGTTCCACAGTGTGAAAAAAAGCTGGGGATTGGAACCAAGTAGGGAAATAAGAGAAAGAACAGCAGAAAAACCAGAAGAAGTTTAGGGTCCCTCTTCCTGGCTTTCAGGTTTGCAGACCATACAGGAGAGCCAACTGACAAGAGGCACTGTGGTTTGCGCTGTCCCAATCTCCACGTGATGGCACAGAGTGAGGCAAGAGACAATAACACAACACACTGCAATATTTTTACAGAAATACTTTAAATTACTTCTTCACTTGGGGAGGGTTCATTCATTCAAAATTATGGCATCAAGTTCATAATATCATAAAATTAGGCTATGCTCTCCTGTCTCTCAGGAGCTATGCCTAGTCCCCATTCCTTTTCTCCAATAAACTTTCCTACTCCTAAAAAATAAAATAAATAAAAAAAATAAAATAAAATAAAATAAGGATATGTGGACTTTATGTCATAATGTGTTAGAGAAAGAAAAAATGCCTAAGCATCACAGTACGTGTCCCTGAATGGCGGAACTCCTGCCTAATGTGCATCTCACATGCTCATCAAACAGATGGGCAAGACAGACAGGGCCAGTGCCCAGCAGAGCAACACATGCAAGGAAAGTTCTTGAATTTCATTCTTTGGATAAATTCGACCTGAAATTCCAGTGTTTTCTTACTGAAGTCATGAGATGGTCTTATAAAAATGACCACCATCCCTCTGGAAATCCTGGGTCCAGATCTGAGGCTGGAAAACAAGAGACCGTGTGCCTTTCTGCTGCCAGTCCTTCAAAGTTTTATTGTAACACAATTATGCCTATTTGCTCACATGTTGTCTGTGACTGTTTTGACACCAACACTGCATAGCTGAGTAGCAGCAATAGGGACCACATGCCCTTCAAAGTCTGAAGTATGTACTATTTGGTCTTTTGCAGAAATAGCCCACTGACCCCTGGTCTAGACATTTCTAGAATTTTCTGCGATGATGAGAGTGTTCCATCTCTGTACATTCCATAATTATAGCCACTAGCCTCACGTGGCTACTCAGGGCTTGAAATGTAACTAGTATAACTGAGAAAACAAACTTTTAAACACTACATGTGGCTAGTGACTACTTCATTAGATAGTACAAGAAAAACAGTGACAGAAGTGACAGCTCTGGAGCCAACTAGAATTGATTTTTATTATCACTCAGCATTGGAAGAGAGATACTGGAGTGCCCCAGCCTTTCGGAACCCCTGAGGCAGACATTACATATGCATGCCAGTTTTCTCCTTCCAAGGTCACTGGTGATTGGAATCCCTTGTGTGTTTGAAATCTGGGGTGGACACATAACTTGTCCTGTAGGACAATATGTGAGCACGAATGATGCATATCACTTCTAGGCCAAAACACTTACATGCCTAAGTTCATTCCCTGCTGAGGAATTCCCAATGCCCCATGATAAGAAGTCAGCCTCATGGGACAATAGTGTCATCCCTGTCCACTTGAACCCTTGACTGAGAACTGCACAGAGAAAGGCACTACTCCAGCCGTACTGGACATGTGCCTGAGGAGTAAGTCAATGGTTTTCGTCTGAAGGAGCCAACGTTTGGAGATTTTTCACATCAGTTTAAGCTAGTTAGTGGAACAAGATCCCCTAAGGTGGCATTCAAATGACTTCAGAAAACTTTATCTCCCCTGCTTGCCTAATGTAGATGAAATAAAGTTAGTGGATACGGGGAGATCCAGGAGGAGACTCCAGAGCACATCATCTATAAACGCTAACCATTAGAAAGAGTGAGTTCCAAATGGGATCTCACCTTATTAAAAAGCTTTTGCACATCAAAAGAAATCACCAACAAAAGGCAATCTACAGAGTGGGAAGCAAATTTTAACCAGCTGTCCCACAGACAAGGGACTAAAAAGAATTGAAAAAAATCAGACCCCCAATTTGAGGGCCCAATCTAAAACTGGGCATCTGAGATGAACACACGCTTCTCAGGTAAAGAAATGCAAATGGCAAATAAATACATGCAAAAATGTTCAGCGCCATTGGTCATTTGAGAGGTGCAAATTATAACAACACTTAGATTCCATCTCAGCCCAGAAAACCTGGCTACAATCAAAAAAATCAAACAATTGACAAATGCTGGTGGGGCTTTAAGGACAAAGGAACCCTTCTCCACTGTCGGTGGGAGTGTAGACTGATACCACCCTGGAAATCGGTATAACAATTCTGTAAAAAACTAGGATTGGAGGTCCCATTCAACTCAGCAGTCCTCTTCTGGCTATCTTCCCAGAAGAATTTTTAAAAAGTCATACCACAGATATATATGTACACTCATGTTTATAGCACACAATTTGTAATAGCTAAATCTTGGTAACAACTCAAATGCTCATCAACCAAGGAATGGATAAAACCAAAAAGATGTGGTATTCTTATACATAATGGAATACTACTCAGCCATAAAGGAAGATAAACTTGAGACTTTTATAGGTAAATGGGTGCAACTCCAGACCACACTCACACGTGAAATAAATTAGACCCACATCCTTGTACATCATACTGTCTCATGAGTGTGAGAAACTGAATGATCCAAAATTTACTATGGATATTCTGAACTGGGAAGAAACTGTTCAAAAGAAAAGACAAACTGTGATGAGAGAAAGGGGAAAATAAAGAGGAGAAAAAGAAAAAAATCTGTATTTATACACAAGATAGTTAAGACAGTTATACAGCTAGTTTCTCTTAGTTCATTGAAAAGACAGGTAGTGCTAATACTGTTTGGAAAAGATCTCATGCCGATGTCTTGCACTCCGAATAACTTCTATGAAGATAACAGCACACAATGTCTTAATTATTGTCACTCCACTAGCTTATTTTGAAACTCTGTTTTACTATTTCTCTCTCTCTGTCTCTGTCTCTCTCAAACAAAAAGAAGAAAGAAAACAGTGACTCCCTGGAGTTCCAAGCCACAGTGATTTGAGATGCTTTGCTACCTAGTGCAATTAAAGGTGATCATTTCCTCCCCTTCTAGATCGCGTTTCCTGTTCCCCTGACGCCTGAGACGAGGGGTCACTGAGAGGCAGGCCCACAAAAACCTGAGTGCTGACCCTGCCATTTAGCCCCCTGACTTTGAGAGAATTGCTCGGCTTCTCTCAGTCTTGGTTTCTTCCTAGTTGAAGTGTGCACGTGGATAGCACAGTGGTTTTCAATAGTGATTGTTACACTCCTTAGAGACGATTAACTCAGTTTCCCCCTCAGCTCAGAAGAGACCCACTACATTTAAGATGCCCGATGTCCCCAAAGCCATGTGCTGAAGACTTGGCCCTAGCATGGTGCTGCGGGGAGGCGGTGGGTCTTTCAACAGGTGGAGCCTGATGTGAGAAGGGCTGTGGGTCCCTGGAGCAGAACCCTCAGAGGGTCACGGGGGACCATGGCTGCTTCTGCTCCTCGCTCTTTCCTCCTGGCCGTGAAGTGATCACCGACTGTCTCTTGATGCCATGTGCGTGTGTCACAACGTGCTGCCTCACTGGGCCCAAACAATGGGACCACTTCCCAGACTGTAAACCAAAATGACCCTTTCCTCTTGGTGAGTTAACTGCCTCGGGTACTTCACGGGCACCCTGCGGCCCTGCTCCCCCTTCGCAAGCACTGGCTCCGCGCTCCGGGCTACCTCTCCATCAGTTTCAGTTCTCACTCAGCCACACGTTCCTACACCTCAGGCCGCCGTGATGCCTCCTCCTGAACGCTGTACCTCCACCCTCCGTAGCTCCCACTCTTTAATCACAATCCAGCCCACACGTCTCCTTCCCCAGCTACAAAGTGCTTGTCCTCCCCTCGCCTCCTGCTGCTCTGAGCACCCCGGTACCCCGCACGGCTCCTACTACCTGCGCATCACTGCGATCCGCTCTCTACACAGCACACCAGTGGCAGGGGCGACAGGGCCTTCTCACCCCTGAATCTACACCCACCCCTACTCTGCTCTGCACTTGGAACCTCTGGCCTCTAGCAGGCTCTCCGCAGTCATGAAATCAAAGAGGGAAGGAGGGAAAGGCAAAGGAAAGGATAGCCAGCTTTGATAGCCCTCACATAGAAAACACCAGGAAACACGCTTCCCCATGTGAGAAATGCGTCTTCCTTTTAGAGAATTAGTCTAAAATTTTTCTCACTGAGTCACACGATTTTTAAATGATTTTTTGGGTTGACGGGCAATCTGTAAAAGGAAAGAGTTCATCACAGACTTATGAAATAGAGGAAGAGTCTTTTCTTCCGCTCAGTTCCTCTGCCTACATTTTCATAATCAGTTGTATTTCACTAGTAAGTTAACTCTAAAAGGCAGTTCATGAGGGGAGAGACTGTATTTGGAGACCTATGTTACAAATGCCACAGACAAGGAATTGGCAGAGATCTAACCATGAGACCCAGCCCTCATGGAGAAGAGTTTTCTTTAAAAAAAAAAAAAAAAAGTGATTTTTATTGTTTTTTTTAATTCTCTTAAAAGAAAAAAAATAAAAATTTTTAATTGTGTCAGCCCTTTATTACAACCATGCTTTCTCTTTGGGAAAGAAATGGTCCCAGTGGCACACTGGAATAAAGCATTAAATTTTTTTAAAACAGGGAAGAATTCAACCTTGTGACATACAGCACAAAAACGGAAGGAGAATCTTATAAGCCTTTGGAGGGCACACAAGGTTTAGCCACTGAGTTTATCACTCATTTCTCCTCACCTCTGTCTCTCCGCATGTGCTCCAAGACCACGTCGATGGCAGGTATAAGCAGGCGGTTATTCCTCCCAGAAAGGGACACGGGAGCAGTGACAGGGAAAAGAAGAAACTAATATTGGTTATGAAACTCAAGGAAAATCAGCGCTGAATTATTTATATCTAAGTTTGAATGCTTTGAAAAAGTGGCCTTTGGAGATGAAGTCCTGGAAGTCTCCAAAGTACAGCACAGAGATCAAGGTTAGTTGGGGTGGAAGTTTAGATGAGAAGTGTTTCCAGGTGTGCAAAAAAGCCAGCACTGTCAAATTGCTCTGGGCCGAGAGGAGCCAACAGAAAATTATCTGTCATGCTGAGCAGCCCTCCCCGGACTCTTCAGAGGCCAGGTGTCTCTCAATTTGTGAGACGGTCGGCAATAGAATGCAGTCAATCAACCACACTGTCTCCATTCAAAATAATGAAAGAGACTAAAGTTCAAGACATAGAGGTCACACTGGGCCCATTCAGCATCTTGAGAAGATTTCTACTTCTATTTATTTATTTATTTATTTATTTATTTAGGATTTCTACTTCTTCATTAAGTCAGTTGCACAAATTTGGTCTCATCCTAACCATCCTGCATTTTCCTGAACCACGGATGGTCGTCGCATGCTGAGGGTTTGGAGTCAGTGTTCTGGGTGAGGTGAGCAAATAGCCAAACCATAGTGACCATCATGCATTGCTGCTGGGGGCAAAGGGAACGAGTTCCTGACCACATCAGTGACCACCTAGATGGATGGTCAGACAGGAAAAAGAGCACTGCAGGTTTTCACCTGCACAGAGGCAAGCTGCTGTAATTTTTGAAAGATAAAGATTTTTATTCAAGAGGCACTTTCATGATGTTTACCACGTGTAGTGCATATACTGCACAAAATACACGTTTACTGACTATTGGTATTCTCTATGAAGCCTCCAGCCAGCAGTAGCTATTTATAGCTATATTTCTAGGGAATCAAAAGTTATGCTTGAGTATTTTACAGAATAGCGAGGTCAGTACCCCCCAGACTCCTGCACTGTCGGAGAGTTGTTGGGTTCCAAAATCAAAATCTCCCAAGCACTTCTCATCCCAGCCACTTACATAAAAGGTACATGACCTGCACAGACACAGACAAGGGTGGAGGCTCACAGCTGGACAGAAAAATGCATCCCACAGTGCTAGGACTAAGTCCATGAAATTATTTTCAATCCATTTACCATCACAATGTTTCCACCGTCTCTTTGGTTACATGGGATTTTTTTAATTTGGCACAGTTGATGTAATCTTGAAATATCAACATCAGATTTACTGTAAAAAAAGAGATGATGCTGGGAACAATCACATCTGTAGCGTCCGTGCTAATGACACATCCTGTCTGTCCCTCCTCTAATGTCTTCCTTTGATCACCTTCCATGTTTGAAGTTACACCCTCATAATTGCTCAAGAAGACAGCTGGCCCAGATGCCCGCTTCCTGTTCATTTATTCTCCTATTTAGGCCTCTGCTGTTTACCGTCTGCTCATTGGCTGCTTGTTTATCTCTGAAGTAAGCTAAATATTAAGATTACGAGGTGAGTGTAACAAACAATATGAAGCTTCTAAAGGAAATAAGAGAGAATATTGGACAGAAAGTTTTGTTCCCAGGAAACCATACACAGGAATAAGTTTTCACCCCTCCGGCTTTCAGAATGGATAAGGAAAGGAGTGGGGAGCCCCTGGTGCCCTGACAACAATCCCCTGTGCAGGATGAATGAGTCCCACAGTCCCGCTTTTGGGGACAAGACATGCTACGGAGACCACCCAACACTCAGCAGAGCCTTAGCCCTAAGCCTCTGGGGAGAGCTGCTCAGAGCCTTCATCCAACCCTGTCCCCACACCTGCTCCACCCAGCTTCTGCTGACTTCATGGTCCTCTGCCAGACCATTTGCTTTCAAGCTTCCATCCTAGAACATGAAGTAGTGATAGTCCTAAATAATACCCCACTTAAAAAATAGAACATATGAGCAATAGAAAACTTGGCTTTCATGCTTTTAATGTCAAAGAATTGCCATCTTTATTCAAGATCCAGCCTTTTCCTTGGTAAGATGTTCTTTAATTAGAAGAAGGGAAAAATGAGAGAATCCACTAAAATAATGAGTCAACCAGAAATAAATTTATAAATCAGAAAAAAAAATGAAATGTCAGTATGAGCCCTAAAAAGGAACTAGTCATAAAAGCCACAGATTTTATCATGAGTATTATTCATTCATTTACAAGCAGAGGGTCACCTTCTTTATGTGCGTATGGGTCAGAGTGCGGTCATGAAGCATAGCTTCTGTGCCACATCACGTGGAAATACTTTTTGGAAACAATCTTTAAATGGTAAATACCAGTTACTTAGTAGCATATTAGTACAGTCTCCAAGACTGATTTTACTCCAGAAAAGAGGACTTGGAAGATGGGTTGTCAATCATGCCAAATTCTTCACTTTTCCCGTTTCATCCACGCATGCCATACTCTGAGAATAATCATGTTTGTTTTTTTCTAAACATTTTTATAAATAAAAACTCAGTTAATCTTTAAAACAACTCCATGAGGAAGCAGCATTATGACCCCCACTGCACTAATCGAGAAAGCCAGAAAAGCTAAGTAACTACTGGAGATCACCCCAAATCTGATCCCAAAGTCAAGCTCTTAACCACTATAGCAAGTTTAGTAGCCAGGGACAGCTATGTTTGCTAACAAGAGACTTGATCAATATGCAATACACCAAGCACAACAAGTCTGTCTTTAAATAATTTAACTCAAGTAAACACACATTACCTAGGCGCCTACTACATACCAGACACTGCAGTGTGTGGCAAAATAAACCAGATTAACTAGATAAGGGGCATTCCGGACAGAAGAGACTAAAACTATTTAAGAGACATTTAAGATATTTAAGACAACAAAGCCAGTGCCGCATCCTCAAGTTCAGAAAGAAAGAGGTACGGTAAGAATCAGCAGACTGGCCCAACAGCACCGCTTAAGACATCTTACTAGCAACATCTTAAAAGTGGTTTTTCCACAATTAATCTCTTTGCTTTTGCCTATAATACACATATCACTTCAAATTTATTGTAGGAGAGACACAGTTGAAAATATTCCTCTGACTCATAAATAACCATACTGTTGGACCAGGGATATAGCTCCGTGGCACAGTGCCTGGCTGTTTAGCCTGAGGTCCTCAGTTCTATTCCCAGTACTAAAAAAATAAAAATAAAAACAGATTGTTAAAATAAATTGTGTTCTTCGTGGCGAATGGGATTGGTCCTCTTCCTATCACTCCCCCAACTACCTCTTTGTCTCCAGTGCTCCTGGGAGAAAGCCTGCCCCCCCTCGGCATTTAGAGTCAAGTTTTATAGACATTCATCAACCCAGTAGTTTCCAAGTCAGGATGGCTGTCACTTAACCTTCATCCTCCTTGAATTTTCATCCGGATAGGTTTGGATTAAACCACAGACTGATAAATGAGCAGCTCTCTGGCGACACAGAGGAGCGGTCATTAAGGAAACCCTCTTAGAAGGGCTGAATCAAAGCCAGGAACCCTTTGTTTTCCACCTAGTTCAAAGAGCGCCTGCAGTAATGCGTTTTTATTATTTTTATTTATTTTTTTCCCCCTTCGGTTTCCAAATGGTTTTCATCATTTCCTGCTTGTTTTTCTAGAAGAATAAAAGTAAGCCCTGATGGCAGACAGCTCTGTTTATTGCAGTAATGTGGCCAGCAAAAGCATTTTATCAATTTGCAATTTAATTCAGGATTAGGAGGCCAGGGGAATCAGAGAGAGATGAAAGTTAAGTAACAGCCCACTGACATGAGTGATGTTTGACTCATAGAGCCTTAGGATAATTAGGGAAGTGATCAGGACTTTTTATGGCTGGTTATTTTCTTTTTAATTGATTAATTAATTTTTGGTATATTTCAAATATAGATAATGACCACATTCATCATAGGAAATTGTACTGTGAACACACATGCAAATACCTCATTATTTCTCTAGTATGAGAAACTGAAAGTGTACACAAGGCCCAAAATATACAATGGATACTGTGAAACAGGAAGAAAGTGATCCAATTTTTTTCACCCCAAGGCAACCATTTTGTTAAACCAGAGCTTACACTAGGAGCATTCTTCCTGTTTACTTAGTTTGCAGTTTCCCAATTTTTCAAACCACCATTCGCACAATATTTGGTTTTCCTTTAGGTAACAGAAGTTGCATGCCACCTTATCCCTTGTCTGACTTTTTCCTCTTTTTTATCAAGCTGAAACCAAACAGAAAAAATAATAATAATAATAATTAATGTAAAAACTAAGCCATGTTAAAGGCAACAATTCTAAGGGACGTAACGAGAACATCCTGGAAAGATTTCCCTGAGCCATCTAAGAAACCAGCGCAGCGTCACGGTCACGGGTGCAGCTTCTCTGTCCGCCTCTAAAAGAAAATGCTCTTAGAGAAAAACAAATGCTTTATTCCCTGATCCACATTCATTGTGACCCAAATGGCAGCTGCCTAAATTTGCTTGAGCTTTTAGGAATCACCTTGTTCTTTAAGATTTTGGCAAGATGGGTTTAAATCCCCATCTCATTATGGATGAGAAATGCACTATCTCTTGAAAACTTCTGAGAGTTTGGGGTGAAAGGGAGGGAGGCTTACATTCACCCTACTCAGCTCTCTCTGGATTCCCCCGCTGAACACCCCTGCCCACTCCGCAGATAGCCGCTTTCCTGTGGGTCCTCCGCAGTGCCAGGCTGCCCCTCTAGCACTAGTTCCCAAAGCCTTGCTGACGTGTAGCGCTGTGCACCAAATCTTTTCCACACCTTAGATACACTAGCAGGGGATAACAAAGCTTCCCTGCGGGACTGCAGGAAACACTACCATTGGAAAATAAGCTACCCCAGGGCTGAGTCGTCAGTTGTGTTCTACAAGTCTTTGTGTCATCAACATGCTTCGTGACTCAGCTGGCTGCATTGATGACACCCGAGATCTCCTCTACCACAGTCAATGACTAAGAAGGCAAAGAGGGCAAAGGGTGAGGATTTACGGAAGGGTATTCATTCAGCACACCGTTAGCAATGCCTTGCTGCATTTTAGCAACCTCCACACTAGACCCAAGATCTCATACAAGCACTATTAAAGTAACACAACAAAACCACAGCTCTCTGGGCGGCTGAGGCAGGAAGATCACCATTCAAGCCCAGCTCATGCAACTCAGTACCTTAATGAGACCTGGTGTCGATCTTAAAAGGACTGGGATATAGCTCAGTGTGAAAGTTCAACTCGTCAAAAAAAAAAAAAAGAAATGATTCTCAACAAGGAATTGTGTCAAGAAATGAATTGATTAATGATATTAATACTGCAAAAGCTATACTCCAAGTCTCTTGAACACACCTCCCAGCCTTCATTTTAGGATTTGAGGTAACCTGAATGCCTCCTCTGAGCTCAGATCTCAGACTGAAGACAGCACCAAACACACTGAGAGGTGAGAAGGAAGAGCTGTCAAAAGGCCGTGGAAGCAGGCGGAGCACCAGCACCACCTCTACCAACAGGGCACCAACTCAGGGACAGAGAGCAAAGAACTTCACAAGGTAAAACACAGATGTCCACTGCTTCCCTGGGGCCAGCAGAGCCCATTCTCCAGGGGAGCGTCCGGTCACTTCACAAGAGAGCCCCACCCTGCAGGTTGTAGCACCTGGCTTTCGGAGATGCTACACACCCAACCAATGCAGCCTCTCAACAGTTCACCCCAAATGAGAACCTCCCACTAATGCTGATCAGACCTATGTATTTCTCTGGGCCCCAAGTCTACTTCTGATGACCCCCAAAGGACTCTGCTCAGTCTCCAGGGCCAAGGTACCCCACAAGAGTAACCTGCTTCTGTGAAGAGCAAAAAAAACAAGACCACAAGAAGGTACCAAAAATCACTGTCTTCCAGAAACAAATACTTCCAAGGACAAATACACAGTAAATCATCTAAACTCTGCCAAAAGCCTTAGAGACAGAAAAATAGTATACTACATCAGCAATTGGTTCAAGAGTTCGCAATATCAACCTTCCTTCCCTACGAGAGGATTAAGACTCAAGACGTGAAGTCGTAATCACAGCTCTCACTGGGGAGGAAAGACAGCTCCATATACAATCCAGCACGTGGGTCATGCTGAGTAACAGAATATGGGCACACGGGAGGAAACACAGGAAAGCATCCAATCGACATTAGCTGCATGGGAAACATCAAGCTGTCAAAGTTCATGATCATTAAAACCCGACAGCAGCGGGGTCCAAACTCTAGTTCTGCCACTTTCTATGCAACCCTGGGCAGGTTACGTACATTTTACAGGCCTCAGTTTTCTCATCTGGAAGATGAATATAACATCTACCACTGTGTTTCATAAGATTTAAATGAGGACTTTGAACAGACACTCAAAACAATTGAAAACTTCTATCTTTAAGTCCCAAAGCTTCATCCTAGCAACACAACTTGGCCAGCATTAAAAACATGAGTTAAAGACAGAGTTCCCTGTACTGAGGCCTGTTTCACCAGTGTGTTTTTAAAAGTTGAGTTTTTACTGAGTGCTGAGTTTTTTTGGATCCATGACATTTTTCATAATTATCAAAAACTATTTGTGAGATATTTTTCAAATTTTATCTTATTTGCTTACCCTTTCCCGACATTTTCCCCATTTCTTTTCTCAGAGTTATTAAGGAATGAGCTAGGCAAGGGCCTTTCGTCCTCTCCCAAATGTGTGGTTGTCCCTAAGTGTGGCATCGTGTGCAGTTAACACCCACGCACTACTCAAGGCCAGGCACAGCCTTGCTGCTCTCTTGTGGTGGCAGAAAGAACTTCCGGACCGCACTCCTCAGCTCACACTGGAACCCTCCAGCCTGCGTGCAGACAACCCTCTCTCCCGTGGCTGTGACCGGCCCGATGCTTCCTTCTTCAGCTTCGCTGAACCACGGTGGAATCTGACTTCTTCCCTGTTGGCTGGGGACACTGTGGCATCCTGTGCAGCAAAGGCCCACGCCCTAGTCCAGCGATGGCAAACCTTTAAGGGCTCTCAATGGTACGAACAGCCCAGGGCGGCATGCGTGCATAGGTCCCCACCACCGTGGCCCAGCCTGTTCAGCTCCCTGAAAGCGCTTTTCTCTTTCGTCCACGTTAAAAAGAAAACCAGACTTACCTGTCCTTCCTCTTTTACCATTGCTCCCTCCTTTTTTTCCTTCCTTTAATCAGAAAAAGAACAGCTTATAGGGTGTAAGAATACAGGATGTGACACTATGGTCATAGCACGTAATTCCTCGGCTTGTGAAATGGGTGCAGTACTGAGCTCTACACTCACCCCATAAACAGTAACTGAACGCTTGTGATATGGCGGATGCCACTCTGGAACATGAAGATCACTGAAACATGACCCCCTTCCCTGGGGGGGTTTTATAGACAGGTGGAAAAACCAACAATGTGGTGAATGGACTATTGTGCTCTACTATAACAATACAATGATACTGTGTACTCTGTGATGCAGGATAAAATAAGGTGTGAAGTGACTACTTTGGTGACTTAGTGACAAGATCATCAAGGGAGATGTAAAGTTCATCATATCATTTGATGGAGAGACTCTGAAAACTTCCTAAAACTTCTCCCAGATGTTTTCTCAGGTCATTCCAAGGTGCCACTGAAGCATCTTTATAAAACACAGTTCAAGGGATTCCCTTCTGAAAATCATTAAAGGCACCCACGCCCCTCAGAATAAAACCCCAAATGCTAGCTCCTATGACACACGCACGCTTCTCAGGCCTCTCCCCACTCTCCAGAACCAGCGCTAATCTGTCCCTGGCTCCCTCGCCTTCCCATGGTTTTGTACATGTTGAAGCCTCTGACCGGAAGGTTCTCTAGCCCTTCCTTCCCCTACCCCTTTTCTACCCAGTGAAACCTTACTTACACTTTAGGTTTTACCTCCAACATCAGCTACCTGTGAGATCTTCTCTGACCCTCTCCAGCTCTTATGCTCACCCAGCAGTTCCCCATCCAGGGAATTTGGCACCGCCAGCTCTAGCAGAGAATGTTACTTGGTTAAAAGAACTTCCCTTCTCAGGCCCGCATTTTTTCTGTCAGCTGCCCACGGGATACAGATGTTGAATTTAGACTGGGTAACCTGAGAGGCTCTTCATCTGGGACTATTCGGGAAGGGCTGCAGTTGAGAAAACCCAATGAAACCCAGGGGTGCAGGGGCCCAGGGGCTCATGGGCCTAGCAACAGCAGGGCTTCTCTAGGCCCAACAGAATAAGGAGAGCTGGTAGCTACCAGCCCAGAAGAGGTTCATCAACAGAAGTTTCCAAACACAACCTCTGCCACATAGGAAGAGAGCCAGGGGAGGAGGCACCCCAACCCGCCCCAGCTACCCTGATTCTCCCATCTTACTATGGCTGTCCATCAACCAAACCTAAGAGTAAGAGAACCCATGTGTATATTTTACCTGCCAACCTCCCAGAGCAGAGACCAAGGCTTAGAAAGGGGACAAGAGAGATGAAGAAATGCTGCATTCTCATTTTCTGTGTTCCCCTTAAAGGTGATAGGAAGAGGGGTAGGATTTGACCTAATATGGGCCATGAGATATTAGTGAAAATCATCCTCAGAGTTTATAGAAGTGCTTTTGTTTCCTTAATGGACAAGCTAAGCTGACCATCCTCAGCATCTCCCCTCTGCACCCTGCAAGTAGATGTCCTGGAGCTACGGCTGCCACCCTGAGACACCCAGGAAGAGCCCAGGAAAATGAAAGCACTATCAGCTCTCACGTCATGGAGACAATCAGTCCCACACCAGCAGCCGCTATCTTCCAGACATCTTGGTATGTGAAAAATGTAAGTCTCTATTTATCTACGTCACTTGGAAATGTCTTTCAAGGATAGTCATGTATGGCACAGTGACACTATGGACAATAATGGCCTGCGTATACCACAGTGGTCCTACAAGATCACACCACCGAGTCATGCTGGGGCCATCCTGATTTGTATGAGTGCCCTGGAAAAAGTTCGCACGATGACAAAACTGCCTAACATGTTTCTCAGAATGCGTCCCTGTTTTTAAGTGACGCATGACTGTACTCGTGGAGAAAAGCATTGCTGTTTCCCTCGTGTTTGCTTCCATGTGAAAGTCCCATGGGAGCCAGGGGCATGCATGTCTGTCTTTTCCCCAGGAAGGTGAGTTATAGGGGGTCAGGGCTCCATGGGATGGCACAAATTTGCTACCTGTGGAGTGAGTGAATCAATGTGCCTTGCAGTGCAGCCACCCCAGTGGGACCCAAGGCCACCTGGGTGCTCTTCCAGCCTCATTTTCTTTCCCTGGACTGTCTGACCCTAATGAACCTCCCCTGAGTTTTCTCATACTCCTTTTGCCCCTCTGCATCCATCCTGTATCAACTAGACTTGCGCTGCACAAACCATTTACATTTTGTTTTATAACCATTTTTAAAAATGACTTTTACTCTAAAAGAGATGGGCTGATTAATGCACCCAAAATGTCCTGTGCTACACAGTCAATTCCTCTATCCTTATTCTATTCATAATGCATAGCTTTCTGCCTTCCAGGGTGCACAAAAGGACCCCTCCCGACCAGCAGTATTTGTAACCGCAAAACATGAGGTGGTACGAGATGTCAAAAATGAAGAATTGCTAAATTCGAAATTGCTTTTCTCTTTGTTTTAAAGGTGACCTGCACATAGTTTCTATTTTTTTTTTTTTAATGAACTAATTGTGGGATTATATGCTGAGTGCTCCAGATGCGGAGAGGGAGAGAAGAGCACTCAGCACAAACCTACGACAAAATACCTGCCATTGTTTCTGAGCCTCAGCAGCCCCAGACTGCTGACACCCACGTTCTCTGCAGCCCCCATAAGGAGACTGACGCAGCTGCAGCTCACTTCTGACCTGGGATGTTGGGTGTGCAGCTCAAGGCTAGCTAGGTTCACAGGGGGAGGCACAGTTAGGGCACCTGCTCGGTGACCTCAGACAAACTGTCTTAAGAGCCAGCAGCGGCTCGGTCTCCTTCCGCTGCAGAAAGTGGCCCAGTCTCCCTCTTCCTCCCACTACAGAGCTAATGGCCATGGCTCCATGCGCAGTATATGCCTTCCTTAGAAAGAGGTCGTCAGACCTGCAAACTATATTCAAGACTCATTAAGTCCACACACACACATTGTCTGATGGGGAAAAATCTGAAAAACAGGCAGTGAATCTGTTTGTTTCCTAATGCCGTAACCTGCCCCTTCTCATTGCAAACATAGCCAGAGGCCAGGTTAGGATCTGAAAGGTCTCAACCATTGTTCTACGCTGAGATGTAAAACACTGCCCCTGGGTGATTTAGGCACTTTAGAGATCAATAATCTTTGAATCATCTAGGATTCTATTCAGGAGCAAAATGATGCCGAAGAAGGGATGGAAATAAACTCCATGGTGCGGTTGGAGGGAAATCACAGAAACGCCCTCTCCTGACTGCACACAGTATTCCGCAATCAACTTCAACTTCCACCTTTAATATGAATTTACTCTTATTATTTCCTCTGTCTCCAGTTACCTGTAACTTGTTAAAATGTGCATAACCCTTTGAGGGTAGTGCATTAAATTATTCATATCTGCTATTATACCTCAAAGAGAATGAACTGCTCGGATTCCATTCCGATGAGCTGGCTCCTTCCACAGCAACAGAACGGCAAGCAGGGATATTTCTCTGCAAAGGCCAAAGAAGGGCAAAAATGGGAGAGAGTTGTATTGCAAACAGAGGCCACCAAGAGGAGGAACAGTCAACCCTAGCCATTTACCCATTCGTCATATGTTCATAAGTGTCTTCATTGTGCCATGAATGGTGCCAAGGGTGGTGGGTCCCTATGAATTAAGTTTTGAAGCACAAAGACAACTCAGCACACTCAAGACCAGCTTGGATCCCTTCATGGTGTCCTCCCCTAAGCCAGCACTTCTTAATTATTCCTTTCATGGAACTAGAAAACCCTGGTTTGCCTGCCCAGAGCTCTAGGACGTCCAAGCTGGCCTCCTGAGAACCAGGCAACATGCTGGCCATCTGAACGTGGCTCCACTCCCTGTGCTGCTCCTCTGGTTTCTGTAATATTGTGACATTTGCATTCTCTGCCTCCTGATTCGATGGCTGTGTGCACTGGCCACCACACCCAGCAGCAACCACGGATAAACCAGGGAAACATGAGTGCTAAGTTGCTCATTGTGCTGTGAATTTATCAGCCCTCTACACAGAGAAACAAAAGCAGCCAGGAAGAAAGACCATGCTAAACAGACCTTGCCGAGATCCCACTTTGGTCCCCCAAATTCTCTCTGAGTACCTGAGACTTGGAACCCGTAGGACTTTGCTCCAGTCCCTGGTCTCACAGCCTCTGCCCTGAAGCATGGGCAGGACCAGGCCTCTCAGACTCTATTTCCCTCAGGGTTAAATCGCCTGATGGGAAAGGCTGATGTTTTCATTGTGGATTTTGTTTCTGCGTTCCTCTTAAAAGAGAAGAAAAATGCTGGAGACAAAGCTCTGGTTCAGCCCTCTAATGAGTCGACCTGAGCCTTTCCAAGTGCACACAGAGAAACCAGCCACCTCCAGAAGCCAAAGCATCAGCCAGTTGTGCCTCTGGACCTGTAAATGCCATTTGACTTTCAGGTCAAATGGAAACAGCACGCTGAACTCGGCCTTAGGAGCTTAAGGCAGATTAAGTTACTTCTGAGATCATAGCACGTCAGAACCCACCTGCAAATGAATGACAAGAGCCAGCCACCCACAATCAGGTAATTCCTATCATAAAGCTAATGAGAAAATAACTCAGGAGCCACCAAAAGCTTTCGACCAAAGAGATGAATAATGTGGAGAACACTTGGCTGCACGGGGAACAGAAGAAATTAATTGCTGAAGCCTTCACAGCATGCTGAAAGCCAAGAATTATCCTCGGGATCCGCACTTGCAATTTATAACCGCTGCCTCCTCCAGACAGGCCGAAGTGACTCTCAGGCAGAGCACAAAGCCCAGGCGATCGCCGTGATGAATCTGGAGCCGGGTCAACTCGAAGCCACCACATGACGGATGCCCATCTCCAGGCACGCGGGCAGCCCCAGCAGGGCACTGCACACTGTGCTTCCCACGCTCTCACTGTCTGCAGCTGGAGCTCCCCTCGTGACAGGCATCAGCCTGCTCGCCACACCACTGTCATAATAACCTTCTAGAGACCCACTGGAAGATGCTGAAGGGCAGCTACTGATTGATATTCCCCAGTTCCTGGAAACGGGGACTGTCACAGACACGTCACTGAAAAGCATCGTGCGCCCCTGCGTGAACTCCTTGATGGAGTTGACAATAAGAAGGACAGAGAACAGATTACCAAGAGAGTCTGAGTTCAAAGCAAGTCAACAATTCAGACCAAAGGAAATAACATAGGACAAAGGTCATCAGGTGAAAACGAAGCCAGAGGAGATGGAAAAGCGACAGGCAAAAGGTTTATTCAAAATAAACTGTTCCAAACAGAGAAACCTTAAACATGCACAGAATCTCAGAGAAGAAAGCTAACTCTTAAAAATACAGGTCTTATTAAGAGGATGATAACCTTTGTGACACAGATTTGGCGAGTTACTTCCTTGTTCATATCCGAACAAATGTTTCCATCCAAAGACAGAGCTTAAGTGATATGCACAAGTGCACTTGCCCACCAAACTATTTCTCTTTGCCTAATTCATAGACTCAGAGCTTAGAATATCATTTGGGAAAGAATGGAAGTTTGGTGAAGGCAACATTTAAATAATATGAACAGAAGTGTGAGTGGCAGATTGTTTTAAAGATTTAAGACACTCTTCACAGTGATAGGCCTGAAAAATTATGCTACAATGTTGTAGGTTGTAGGTTCTCAACATAGAAAAATGGAATGGCATGCTTACAGAAAGGCTCCCTGGAGAAGAACATAACTCAGCAGTATGTGCTCATGACTGCCCTCAACTCCAAAATTAATGACATGATGCATGCTGTTAAAGGATGCTCCCACGTTGGTATCCCTAAATTGGATAATAGACTGAACTTCATCAGTTACTTACAACTTGCCATGAATTTATTAGGTCCTTCCAGTGATTCAGAGGCAGTTCATCCCCCCGAAGGAAGCTTAACCCCCAGCATGGAGGTGTTGAAAGGTCACAGTACTGTTACAGGATGGACATGGTGGAAGGTAGTTAGGTCATGAGAGCTCCACTTCAAGAAGGGGCTAAAGCTGTCTCTCAGGAATGGGTTAGTACTCACCAGAGAGGGTGGTTATAAACAATCCGATGCCACTAGAGACAATCCTCTTCTGCACCCCACAGCTCACTGCTCCTGCCACAATCTGCCAGCTGCCACGTTAGGGCGCAGCATGAGGTTGTCTCCTCAGATGTGGCCACCAAAGCCTGGACTTTTTTTTTTTTTAATTTTTTATTTAAAGTGAAACAAAAGCATGTAAAGCTTAGAGATAATACCGAATTTCAAAAAAAGAGATAAACAATAAGAAATCACTAGTTAATAAATTACATATTGTCCTCTCAGAAATAGTTGTTCAAGTTACAAAATTAAAGCATACAAAGTAGATAGTCAAACACTGAGAGTGTAAACAGCTACACATGCATGAGTCTCTACATGTATTTCTATCCTGTCTGTATTAGAGGGAAAAACAAAACACAGCAAGACAAAACAAAACAAATTCCTATAAAAATATGAAACCAAAAAGTCATACAAAACCACAGTACAAGGTGATCTACAATGATTACTGTGTTGTTTCTTATTATCTTCAATAGAATGTCCGTATCATCAGGCATAATTGAATATAGCAGTATAATTGAGTAAAGCAGTAAATAACAATATTAGTAAACATAAAACATTGTAGAAAGTATAAAACTTCAAAGGCAGGTAATAATCAAACCAGAGTGGATATTCTAGTGGATCTTGTCATCTTAAGTGCAGTTGCCTGTACTCTCAAACTTGATACTATCAATCATACTAGCTTTGAATAAAATCTATTAATACAAAACAGCGATCTAACAAACCAGATTCAATTATGATCAGTCATGGTAAAACAGTGTAGGTTTTACAGAGTTTTAGATTAAGTTAATAGGAAATTAAGGATGATTACCATACTTTATCTTGATATTTTCAGGATTGCTGTCTGTGCCCTCAAATCTAGTACAAGTAGAATGACTGGAACAGAATATAATACATCTAAGCAGAGTAGTGTGAGTAATGTGGGTTTTAAATCCTGGTGCACTATTAACAATATAGTATATCAAGGCCATCTATGTTAGAGATTCTAGTTATCCTTCTCTGCATCATTTCTGCTATGCTATTTTTCTGCCTTTGTTTGTATAGTTTTCTCCTTCATTCTACTGCCTGCCCCACTCATTGAGGCCTTTCTGCCACTGTTCCTAAAATCCTGGTATTTTTTTCTCTCTCTCTAGAATGTCCTTCAGTATTCTCTGTAGGGTTGGATTGGTGGTCACAAACTCCCCCAGTTCCTCTTTGTCATAGAAGCATCTTGTTTCTCCATTAATTTCTAGTGACAGTTTTGCAGGGTACATCAATCTGGGCTGGAGGTTATTTTCTTTCAGGGCTTGGAATATTTCATTCCAAGCTCTTCTTGATCTGATGGTCTGTGTCAAGAAGTCATCTGTGATCCTGATGGGCTTACCTTTATAGGTAATCTGTTTCTTTTCTCTGATGGCTTTTAATATTGTGTTTTTATATTGAATTTCTGGTATCTTGATTATTATATGTCTGGGTGTAGATCTGTTTTGGTTGTAGGTGGCTGGAGCTCTGTATGCCTCACACAACCAAATGTCATTTTCTTTTCCCATGCTTGGGAAGTTTTCTTTAATTATTTCCGTGAATAGCCTTTGTAATTCACCTGTATGTATTCCTGCTTCTTTGTTCACATTTCTTATTCTTAAACTGTAGATTCTCTTGTCATCTTCTAGCCTTTGTATTGTTACTGCCTGTTTCCTTGTTATTTTTAAAAGATCTTTCCTTTCATGATCACACATTGCAAACTTGTCTTCAAGTTTTGAGAGTCTATCCTTAGTTTCTTTTAAGGAGTACTGCCAGCTTTCAATGGAGTTTTTAATTTCCTGGTAGTCTCTTTGAATCTGCTTCATGTATTCTATATTTTCTTTATATTCTTTATTGAATGTGTCTCTCCTTTTTTTGTGTTCCTCCCTTCTTCCATCTGTATCATCCTGAGAGATGCTTCCTGAGAGCATTTCTTTTCTTACTCTACTCATATCTTGCTTTACCTGATTTAATATTTCAGTTTTGAGCTCGTCTACAAGATCCTGAAGATATCTCTTAATGTCCATTGCAGCCATATCTGATGTTGCGTGTTTGCTGCCCTCAGTCTCCCTTGTTTTTCCTTCTCCTGGATCAGTGCTCTCAGGGTTCTGGGCTGGGGCCTCCTCCTGCCTCTCTCTCCTGTCATGGCCCTGGCTTCCTCCACATGAGTTACAGTGCAGGTTCCAACCCCCTTCCCTGTTGGCCATGTTTCCTCCGAAGCATGCTGGCAAGGGACCCCAGCCCTCTCCTGCCTGCTCTTGTCACTGAGGTGCAAGCAACGAGTGTATTTGTCTGCCCTTCCCCACTGGGCCAGCCAAACTTCAGGTGCCTTCACCCAGTTAGTGCTTGCTAGGCGCAGGGAATCGATTTGGGATGGCTCATTGGGTCCTGGCCACGGGAGCGGCCCAGTTAAGCAAATCCCACAAATTTGCTCTTGGGAGGGAGGAACCAACTGAAGTCACTGTCACTCCCAGTTCAGGCTCCTCCTGCCCAATTCCAACATGTCACCCATTTGGTCGTGCCCTTCCCATGTGTGGGGGGGTCTTGTTCCCAGCACTGACCATGGATTAATGAAGGTCCCTTCACTGGCTCCACTCTCCATTGGGCTCACCAACCCCCGACTTCAGCACTGCTGTGCTTCCTGTGAGTGGTGGCGGGAACGAGTTCAGCCGGTGCCAACACGGATTCAGGCCTTTGCAAATTTGGCGGGTTGCCACGAACAAAAATGCTGTGTCTCGTAATTTTTAGCTGTTTCAGTTGTAGTCTCAAAGTATTTGACAAGCTTTTTTACGTTTTAATTTCTTCCTGTGTCAAGAGGATCCATCTCCCTCTGTCTGGGTCTCTCCAGGGTGTTTTATTCTGGCAAATGAGTTGTTTCTCCAGGGAGGCTTTATATTTTGTTGCTCACTGATGGGCCATCTTGTCTTCTCCACCTGGACTTTTTAATATCCAATATCTTAAGCCAAAAAACTCTTTTCTTTATAAATGTCTCCATCCCTGGAATTTTTTTATTGCAACACAAATGGAGTGATACAGTTCTTCTCTAAGAGCAAGTACTAACAGGAGGGGAAATGGGGACAGGGACAAGTATGTGCCCATCACTGTGAAACCAGTTCCCCTCCCCATGGGTCCAGTGTTCTTCCTGGGATTACGGGACTAAAACAGAGACAGGGACTATTTAGGAACATGGAGGTTGTATTTTAGTGGTCATTATCACATCCAAACCAAGAAATGACAGGACAACACACAGAGTGATCACCTCCTAGCTGTGCCTGCTTGCTCTGTTCCAATCACATGTTAGCCTCGTGCCTGCAGGACTCCAGCTGCACAGGATGGGAGGAGTGAGGGTCTATGTGTGACCCTGCTGACTAATGCAGAGACACACTTCAACCTGACCCTGTGGACAAGTTACAGGCACTTGTTGGTACTGGTTCCTTCTGCAGCCTGCTCTTCATCAAATGTACTATAAAACCTTATGGTCTTACCTAACCCCCAGCTCTTTTTCCCTTTTACCCAATAAAAAGTGTAACCCTATAACCCATATGCTAACAGCCTCCTTTCACAATAGTTGTTAGACACAGAAGTGAGATATCACCTTTGAAAGTGTCTCCAGGTACATGACAGGCTAACAGAGAGACTAGCAAATGGGCACTGCAAGGGACCCAGCCCCAACAGTGACACCTCGTGGCAGCAACAAAAAAATGACAGTGGTAGCCAGGCCAAGCTGACCCCACCCCCACCACACTAGGGAAAGCTGGAGAGGTTGAGAGAATCCTGTATATCCCTCGCCCTTACACCTGGAACCCAGCCTGCCTGGGGCACTTGTACTCATTCACTGGAGTGGAAGATGCTGGGTTTCCTGGAGATAGAGTAGGTGATTGTTCCAGCAGGAACAGGAAGATTATATCACCACCCTCAAGTTTATTTAAAAAGTCCTTCTTTTCTCCTTCCAGAAAAAGAATGAAAAGCAATGTTTAGCACACATGAGGGAACATTCTGAGTAGCAGAATAAACCAAACCAGAGACATGCCTCCCCGCCTGTCCTCCAGTAAGACCCTTTCTCTCCACTGTTCACACTCGCTTTTCCTCCTGACACTTTCCCCAGCATGACTGCCTGATGCCCCTGCTCCCCTCCCCCACTTTTGCATTTAATTCTTGCAAAAATACAATCCACGAAAGTACTAGCTAATTAAAATAAGTGAACTCAGATGGTCTCTCAGGCAACCTGATAGCTTTTGGATCTTCTGAAACAATTTCCAGTTTTGTATGGACTTGGCATTTTAGCAGACATAACAATTAGATTTTCAAAGGACTCTATACTGATGAAAGGCAGATGCTCCACTTCTCTAGTGGATTTTAAAGAAATTAAATGTAGGAGGGGATTTGGGAAGATGGCAAAGAGTTAAGCAGTGGAGAAAGTGCCTCTAGGAGAGTAACCATTCAGACACTGGAAAATAACAATGCGAGGAAGACGAGGAGGAGGAAAGTGGGTGCCCTGGACCAGGAAGGATCTGAAGCATGAACTGAGGCCCCAGAGACAGCAAAGAGAGAAACTTCAACAAAGTAGGAGGTAGCCAGAGGCTCCTTCTCCCTGAGATGGGACATAGCGTGTGAGAGGAATAGATCAAACCTGTGGATGCACAGCCATGGTCACGGTAAAGGCTGGCAGCCCTGAGGCTTCTGCAGAAAGGCACAGCAGTGGAAGGGAGCAGCGGGCAGGAAGGGCTGCACTGACCGGCAGTGAGTTCAAGGGTCTCAGTCTTACCCGGAGGCAGCAATTGGCCTGCAGCCATCTTGGAGACGGGCAGCCTGAGATCAGAACTTGGAACTGTGGCTGCCTCCATCTAGTGGCTACCAGCAGGGCTCAGACCCATGGATGGTGCTCTGGGCAGGCAGCAAGCCAAATACAACTTACTAGTCTCTGTCAGAAAGTGGGACTTACAGAGATTACCCACGACCCCACCAAAACCTACTGTCGGCTTGCTGGGATGGAGCAGCCCAGACTGGGACTCTGTTTTCATAGGTTGTCTGCTGTAAAAGCAGAGACAAAATCTGAACAAACCTGGTAGTAGACTTTTCTCTTCTGCTTCTCCTTTTTTTCTTCTCTCTCTCTCTCTCTCTCTCTCTCTCTCTGTTCTTTTTGATTTTTAGCTTGTTTTTCTTTTTCTTTTTTCTTTCTCTTTATTGTTTCATCCTGTTTTTGCATAAGTGTGAGTGTGGTTTCCAGCCTTCCTGTGGTTCTGCTCTGTTCTTTTCATCCCTTCCTTTGCCCTTTCCCAAAGATAGCGTGACTAGTTTCCCAAATATAGCGTGATCCCGCTTGGTTCTTTAACCTTCCTTCTAATCTGTTCCTGTTCCGAAATTCTTGACTTTCTACTTAACCTAATTTAAATTTTAACCCCTACGGGCAAGATTGACATCAATTCATGTATCACTGTATGCTACATATAATTTTCTGGTTTGTTTTAGATTTTGTTATGTAACCACAAATCTAGTTCATATGGCTCAAAGTGGCAAATTAACAGTTAGCTCAGTTTGTCATTTTCTAGGCTGTGTTTCATGCTATTGTTAGTACTATAGCCAAAACTCACATAATTGTTCTAAGCAGCTGTTGATTCTGGTATTCCATGACTAAGATTGATTAGGGATCACAGAAAATACTGTAACACATTGCCAAAGAAGTAGGAACTTAGTCAAACAAACTACTTCTCCTCTCCAACAAACTGAAGAGATAAGATCTTCTAACAGACTTAAAACCCAAAAACCAGCTACAATTGGATACCCCAGAGAAGCAGTCATCACCAAAGAATCCTAAACCCTAGCAATAAAGCAACCCACCATACACAATTTATAAGCATCACTCCAGGAATTAAAGAAAGAAAGAAAGAAAGAAAGAAAGAAAGAAAGAAAGAAAGAAAGAAAGAAAATGAGATGGCACATAAACAAAATTCACCCCAGATTTCCAGTTTGCCAAAGGCAAATCCAGGGGGCAATGAGGTGGGACAATCTGAAAGCCTCCAACCAGGTGTCTCCAAAGTGGTAACAACAAAGCAATTGAATAAGGCTCTTGAAAAGAATGAAATTAGAATTAATCTCTCAGACAATTACAGACATGGTGTCCAAAGTAAGGACCATGCTTAATGATGCTAGAGCCGATATAAACAACAAAAAAAAATTGATGAGTGTAAGTAAATTATGGAAGCTCAGCATAGGAAACAAATGGAATCCATAAAGCAGATTCAAGTAGATATCCAGGAGAATAAAAATTCCACTGAAAGTATTTGAAGCAGATTAGGCAAATGTGAAGACAGGATCTCAGATACTAAAGACAGGCTTGCATTTAGTGACCAGAAAAAGAAAGATTTCTCAAAAATAGCAAGGGACCATGAGAAATCAATCCAGCAACTGCTAGATGAGACAAAGAAGAGTAACTTAAGATTGACTGGCATCAATGAAAAAGTAGGAGTTACCATAATTGATAACAGGAAAATGTTCACAGACATCATGGCAGAAAACTTCCCTGGTAGAAGAAATGAATTTGATATTCAGGTAAGTGAGGCATATAGAATGCCAATTAACCATGACCAAAAAAAATCTACAGTCAGGCATATCATAGCCAAGATTCCAGAAATTCAACACAAGAATAGAATCTTAAAAGCTGTTGGGGAAAGGAAATAAATCACTTATAAAGAAAGCCCATTAGAATTACAGCTGACTCCTTAGCACAAACTATCAAGTCAAGGAGAGCTTGGAGTAAAGTACTCCAAGTTCTAAAGGAAAACAACTTTCAACCCAGAATGATGTATGCCACGAAACTATTTCTCAAAATTGATGGAGAAATAAGATACTTTCGTAACAAAGAACAGCTGAGGAAATTTATAATCACCAAACCAGCACTCAAAAATATTCTGAAGAATATTCTAGACAGTGATAATAAGGACTACAGCTTCATGAATCCCAACAGAAGGATTCCACCAAGCAAGGCAAATGTGAAAGGAAAAAAGGGGGGAGACAACATCAGGAAAATAACTTGACAAGGATAAGTCAATGCATATCAGTTATAACCATCAATTTTAATGGTCTCAATTCACTAATCAAAAGACACAGACTGGCAGAATAGATCAAGAAGCAAGATCCAGCAATATGCTGCATACAGCAAACACATTTAATTCAAGAAGAAATTCACAAACTGAAAGTCAAAGGATGGAAAACAATACTCCATGCAACAGGAACCCAGGAAAAAGCTGAGGTAGCTGTTCTGTTTGCAGACAAAAGTGAATTTCCAGCCAAGACTGATTAAGAGAGATAAAGAGGATCACTACATCCTTGTAAAGGGATCAATCCAAGAGGAAGAGATAACAATCATAAATATTATATGCAACAGATACCAGTGCAACCAACTATATAAAACAAATACTAATGGACATGAAAAATCAAACAGGTTCTATTACAGTTGTATTGGGAGATCTCAATACCACACTGTCACAAAAAGACAGATCAACTGGACAAAAAAATCAATAATGAAATATGAGAACTACTCTAAACTTTTAAACAAATAGATTTAGTAGCCTACAGAGTGTTCCACTCTGCAACATCAGAATATACATTCTTCTCAGTTGCACATAGGATGTTCTCCAAAATAAACCACATACTGGCTCACAGAACATGCTTAAGTAAATGCAAAGGAATTGAAAGTATCCCATATATACTATCAGACTACAGTGCAGTGAAATTGGAAATCCATGGCAAAAGAAAGCACAAGAGCTTCATATACACATGGAAATTAAATAGTACCCTCCTGAACAATCAATGGGCCACGGATGAAATTAAAGAAGAAATTAGTCAGTTTAGTGATAATGGCAATAGAACATTCTATAACTTATGGGACACAATGAAAGCAGTTCTAAGAGGTAAATTTATAGCAGTAAATACCCATGCAAGGAAAACAGAGCAAGTGCATATAAACAACTTAACAGTGAACCTCAAACTTCTAGAAAGAAAAGAGCAGGCTAAGCCAAAAGCTCATATGAGGAAGGAAATTATAAAGAGCAGAGTAGAAATTAATGCATTTCAAACTAAAAAAAAAATACAAAGAGTCAATAAATCAAAGAGTTGATTCTTTCAACAAACCCATATCCAATCTTATCAAAACAAAGGAAGACTCAAATCCATACAATTAGGAATGAAAAGGGTAAAATCATAATGAACCATATGAAAATCCAGAACAGCCAGAACAGCCTCTAATCTACTTTGAAAACTTGTATTCTAAGGAGTTGGAAAATACAGAAGAAATGGACAGATTCCTAGATACACTAAATTACCAAAGATGAATCAAGATGATATAAATATCCTAAATAAACCAATGTCAATCAATGAACTTGAAGAAGTAATTTAAAACCTATCAACAAAGAAAAGACCAGGCCCTGATGGATTCACTGCTGAATTCTACATGAAATTTAGAGAAAAACATAACCCCACTATTTCCCAAATTCTTTAATGAAATTGAAATGGAAATAATATTCCCAAATTCATTCCTGGAAGCATTCCTGGAACCAAAACCAGAGAAGGACCCAACTAAAAAGAGAATTACAGGCCAATTTCCCTAATGTACATAGATGCAAAATATTCAATAACATACTGGCAAATAGAATACAGCAAATCATCGAGATTATACACCATGATCAAGTAGGATTCATCCCAGGAATGCAGGGATGGTTCAACATACATAAATCAATAGATGTAATACTATATTAACAGAGCCAAGGTCAAAAATCATATGATCATCTCAATAGATGCAGAAAAAGCTTTTGACAAAGTCCAACACCCATTCATAATTAAAAATAATCCTACAGAAAATTGGAATTGATGATCTTTGTCTCAATCTGATAAAAGTTTTCTATGAAAAACCAATAGCCACCATCATGCTAAATGGACAAAAACTAAAAGCTTTCACTCTAAAATTAGGAACAAGACAAAGATGTCCCCTGTTTCCATTCTTATTCAATATATTCCTGGAAAACTTAGCCAGAACAATTAGACAAGAGAAAGAAAGAAATAAATAAAGACAAAAAAGGAAGAAGTTAAACTATCATTATTTGCAGAGGACATGATATTCTACATACAAGATCCCAATACTCCACCAAAAGAGCTGTAGATTTCATAACCAAATTCAGTAGTGTAGCTGGATACAAAGTCAACACTCAAAAATCAATAGCCTTCCTGTACATGAATAACAAACTCACTGAGAAAGAAATCAGGGAAACAACCCTTTCACAATAGCATCCAAAAAATTAAATACCTAGGAATCAATTTAATGAGGGATATAAAAATCTTTACATTAAAAACTACAGTACTCTAAAAAGGAGATTGAGGAAAATATTAGAAAATGGAGAGTGAACCCATGCTCTTAGGTAGGAAAAACCAATATAGTGAAAATGGACATTTTTCCAAAACTATTACACAGATTCAATGCAATCTCAATCAAAATTCCAACAACTTATGTCACAGAATTAGAGAAAACAATCCTAAAATTCATCTAGAACCAAAAGAGACCTAGAAGAGCAAAGGCAATCCTGGGTAACAAAGGCAAGACAGAGGGTATCACAATCCCTGACTTGAAATTATACTATAAGGCTACTGTGATAAAAACAGCATGGTATTGGCAAAAAATAAATAAATAAAACAGAACTTAAGATCAATAGAACATATTATAAGATGCAGAACCAATTCCAGACACACTAAGCCATCTTATCTTTTTTTAAAAACACCTTATCTTTGACAAAGGTGCTAAACACATTCATTGGAAGAAAGTCTCTTTAATAAATGGTGCTGGAAAAACTGGTTCTGCACATGCCAAATATTAAAATTGGACCCATATCTTTCACCATGCACTAAACTAAATTTGGAATGTACCAAAGATCTAAATATTAAAACAGAAAAAATAAATCTGCTGGAAGATAGTAGATGAAACTCTTGAAGACATTGGTTGGTGTAGGCAAAGACTTTAGGAACAAAAACCCGATTGCACAGGAACTATCACAAAGAATCAACAACTGGGATCTCATCTCATTAAAAAGCTTGTGCACAGCAAGAGAAATCACCAACAGAGTGGAGAGACAACCCAAAATGTGGGAGAAAATATTTGCCACCTGTATCTCAGGCAAAGGATTACTATTGAGAACATATAAACAACTCAAACAAATCAGTTTTTCCAAATTTAAAGACCCAATCCAAAAATGGGCATCTGAGATGAATATACACTTCTTAGATGAAAAAGTACAAACAGCAAATAAATATATGAAAAAATGTTCAACATTTTTGATCATTAGAGAGATGCAAATTAGAACAACACTGAGATTCCACCTCACATAGAAAAGAATGGCTATTATCAGGAAATCAGCCAATAACAAATGCTGGAGGGGCTGTGGGGAGAAAAGGAGGCTTCTCCACTGTTGGAGAGAGTGTAAACTGTTGCAATCACTATGGAGATCAGTGTGGAGAGTCCTCAAAAACCTAGGGGACTGGAACTCTCATTTGACTCAGCTATTCCCCTTCTGGGTATCTTCCCAGAAAAAAAAAAAAAAAAAAAAACCATCATACCACAACAGTATATGTGCACCTATGTTTATAGCAGCACAATTTGTAATAGCCAGATCTTAGAAACATCCTAAATGTCTATCAACTGAGGTATGGATAAAAAAGATGTATTTTTATACAATGGATTACTACTCAGCCATAAAGAAGAATAAACTTAAGACTTCTAAAGGTAAATGGATGCAACTTGAGACCATACTCATAAGTGAAATAAATCAGATACACATTTGTAAACGTTGTATTGTCTCACCAATGTGAGAAGCTGAAAGAAACTACATATATAAAAGATAGTTAAGATAGTTATATTACTGATTTCTCTGAGGTCGTTGAAGAGAAAAATTTGTGCTGGTATTGTTAGGACAATTAAATGTGGATTTTTGTACTCTGAGTAAATGATTTGAAGATAACAATATGCAATGTATATACCATTGTTCCTCCTAAGTATCACGTTTTGGAATTTGTTCTATTTTTTCTAAAGTAAAATTTAAAAAAATAAATAAAATAAACTAAGTGACTTCAGAGGAACATACGTGGGAACGTTAGCATTTTCAAAAGTGTCTCGAGGGACTGGCCACTCCCCACTATGGCCACCACCTCTTGCTCTGGGAGCATTCCCACCCTTTCTCTCATTTGCTTCCATGAGGAGGGGGTGCGGGGAGCTTGGCCTCTGCCCCTGAACAGTGCTGCTATCTGTACCTCATGTCTCTGGCTTGCTGGGTCCTCCGTGATGCGCTGTGAATCATGGCTTTCACTTAGCTGCCACGACGTCTTCTGCTTAGCAGATTTTCAGATAATAATAATAATAATGAGGTCTCCAGCCAGTGGTCAGAACTGCCCAAAACACAGAGCAGTAGGTAAAGAGTTCCAGGCCAATGGGCAGTAACAAGGTTCCCAGTCTTCACTCCATGGTGCGCTGGACTCCCGGGGGTTGGAGGTATGAACAGCAGAACTCAGACATTCCTCTGAAAACTGAGCTCCCCAGTTCCAGCCAGATTCCAGAGCACTCAGGAGCCACTGTTCCCCTTGAAAGCTGCACAGACGTTTTTCATCATGTCCAGCATTTCACCAAAACATTCACGTGGGCCCTACTCTGCCCACCTGGTGAGCCCAAGGCAGTGGGAATGATTTGTCTTCCCATGATGCCAGTGATTCAGTAAATATTATAATAATGAATAAATTAAAACTATAGCGCTGCTTCTGACACTAGTAGAGAATTTCTTTTTACAGTTCCCCAATTAGCTAACCTTCAACATGTGCCAAGTGCGAGGAAACCGGGACTTACCTACGAGGACCTGCAAACTGTGGCTGTGCAGCACTACAGCGAGAATGGTAAGTGCACACTCTGACAGTGAACTTTACCATCCAGGGTTCCCAGGGGCATAAATAGCAACCCTATTATTTCAGGGTGCTGCAGGCTATGCAGCTCACCCTTGTACAAATCTGTGTGTTCATTGTGCGTGATCTGTGAGCTGAACGTGAACTGAGAAACTTTTCCCCGCATCT
Organism: Hydrochoerus hydrochaeris; assembly: GCA_004027455.1. Taxonomy (NCBI): domain Eukaryota; kingdom Metazoa; phylum Chordata; class Mammalia; order Rodentia; family Hydrochaeridae; genus Hydrochoerus; species Hydrochoerus hydrochaeris. Next base: position 120,463 of record PVLA01004853.1, read on the forward strand.
AAAATACACCCTTAGCCAGGTGTGGTGATGCACACCTGTCATCCCAGCATGTGGAAGGCTGAGGCAGGAGGATCCTTGTGAGATCAAGGCCAGCCTGGACCACACAGTGAGCTCAAGGCCAGCCTGAACTGCATAGTGAGACCCTGTCTCAAGAAAGACCAAAAAAAAAAAAAACCTGTAAGGGCAGGGGATATAGGTTAGCAGTGCAGCGTGAGGTCATGAGTTCTATTCCTGGTACCAAATAAATAAGTAAATAAAATACCCCCTTGTCACCGAGGACCCAAATTGTATGTTACAACTTGAAATGTGTACCTGCCCCAAGTTCCTATGTTGCGGTCCTAACCCTTAGTACTTCAGAATCTAACTTTGTTTGGCTACAGGGTCACTGGAAGTGTAATAAGTTAGCATGAGGTTGTACTGGACTAGGGTGAGCCCCGAGCCCAACATGACTGCTGTCCCCCAACATGACAGAGCCCGCACACAGAGGGAATACCTGTGAAAGCCAGGAACAGATTAATATGGCTGATGCAGCAGAAAACCAAACAAAACCCAAGACTCTTGCAAAGAAAAAAATAGGCATGGAGCAGGTTCCTCTTCTCAGCCTCACAAGGAACCAACCCTAACGACAAATCTTAGACTTTCAGCTTTTAAAACTCTCAGCAAAGGCGTTGGTTGTTTTGATCTGCCCAGCACAGTAGTTGCTGCAGCAGCTCCAGGGAACGGCACACTGCTGTGGTTTGGAAACCTCCAGAGGCCCCATGATAAAGGTCTTGTGCCAGCTCTCGGCTCTGCTGGGATGTGGGATACCCATGAAGAGGTGGAGACCTCTCAGTGGGAGGCCTTCCTGTCTCTAGGGGAACACACTACAAGGGGAAATTGAGACCCCACACTTTCCTCCACCTCTCTTTTGTGTCCTAGCTACGAGATACACAATTTTACCATAAACTTCCACCATGATGCGCTGCCTTCTCACTGGCTCAACATTGACACAGAAAAGTGACACAGGCTAAAACCTCCAAAACCATAAGCTGGAACAAAGCTTCTCCTTAAGTTGATTGTCTCAAGTGCTTGGTTATAACAGAAAGCAAACTGACATACTCACCACGGTACCTTGCTCCTTCCTAGCTCTCTGCTCTCTGTCCCCCTCCCTCTCCCCAGTTCAACGGCCCCAGTAATACAAGTGTAGCTCCTGGGTGACAGCCTAATGGCCATCACAACCAGAATTCTTCCAAGTAGGGCAGAATGTCCGGCCCGTTGCATTTCTTGGGGGGTTTCTCTGAGGACCTCTGAACAGCATCATATACACACCTGCTTCGAGTTCTACCCTGTGGGCACCAAGGTTGATCCACTTGGCTTCCTTGAGACAAACACTGGCACCTCTCTGTCATGATGTGGTATCATCTTACCATTTTCCAAAGTGAAAAATTATGAGCCCTTCAGGAAAGTATAACTTATAAAAGCATCCAAACATAGTCTCTCTGGCAAGAAGAGTAATACGAAAGTCCATCTGTCAAGCGGAGAACCTGGAGACCAAGTCAGCTAAACATATGAAGTGGCTCGGCACCCATGTCTGAGCCTGCATTAATATTCCAGCCATAAAATAAATAACCTAAGCAGCAATCTAAGTCTTCTTGTCTAGGAAAAACAGCTCAATGAAATGAGCCTATATTTCAACAAACCTTTCCCTTCACAAGGCTACTTTAAACAAGAATCCCTCAGCAAAGGGCCTTTCTGCTGTGTTGGCTCACTCAGCCAGCAACAAGACTGCCAGCCAAATGCTGAATGAGCTTACATATTTGTGGGGGTCCTACCTGTGCCAGACACGATACGAAGGACACAGAATATAGCAGTGAATAAGAAACAAAAATCCTTGCGCCTCAGGGAATTTGTTGTTGTAAATGAGAAAGGACAGAGAATAAGCGAGGTACACACAGATGGTTCTGACCCACAGTGGCCCAACTGGTAATTTTTCGGTTTTGTTATAGTAGGAAAGTGATGCACACTCAGTAGAACCTGTACTGCAAATCTGGAGTATTTCTCTGGGCTAATGATACATAGTGTGAACTCTGTTAGGATCCCTCACAGTAGCACTATGAACGTTTTCTGAGAACCGCTAAGGGAGGCTGAGCTGTGAAGATCCATGGGTTAGGTGCCCTCTCCACTTCGTTAAATGTTCACGTTATGGTGAACTCATCAGGATATAATTCAATGACCAATTGAGAAGCAATGTTAGATCAAGGCGAAACATGTGATTGGTGCTGTGGTTAACACAGGGAGAGGAACCGGAACTTCAAGAAGTTACCTTGAAGAACTTTGCACATTGGTTTTGCAGTGTTACAGGGGTGCTGGGGGGGCCCTGGCAAGGGCACTTCAGGAGTTGTCTGGATGTCAGACAGGAGCAAGCCACACAGCTATCCAGGGAAAGAACCTTTCAAGCAGAGGAAAAGCAAAAGTGAAAGCTCCGGGCAAGTGAACAGCATAGCACACCATGCAAATGCAAACATAACAGTGTGATGAGAGAGGGAGGTAAAAACAAATACCCAGCCAAAACCTCCCAATTTAGAGAAAAACAAAATAGGTCAACACCAACTGAATAAACAAGGTTATTTTCTCCATAGCAACCTTTGTCTCACCGTGCCTGTCTTAGCCCTTGAAAATGCAGCAAAACGACCCAAATTACACACAGACAAGGAACAGTAATTTTGGTAATGAGGCTACCACAGCAAAAGCCAGTGCACCCTGACTGACATGGGAATGCAGAAAGTGACAAGAATCCAGCCAAAAAAAAAAATAACTAAAACAGCTAAAGAAAACAGGGTTTCTTTTATAAGTCAAAAAAAAAAAAGATTAAGTTACTTTTGACTATCTCTCAACATACAAAGAAAACGTACTCTGCAATCTTGAAGTTCAGTACAGAACTGATGAGTGGATTCCAAATCCTTGCCAACTAAATAAATACATGAACTCTGGAGCCATTGGGCCAGCCCAACACCCTGGGGTGATGGTGCACCCCGCCAAAGGTGCTGTGGAGGGACTTGGTGACCCCGGTAACCTCACGGGACAGGCTGCCCACTACAGCACCGTTTCCTGAAGCAGCCCATGGTCCTACGATGTCTCCTGGCTTTGGAGGGCATGACTGCAATTCACCGACACTCAGCCCACGGTGGCACTGCTGACACTTCCATCACCTGTTTAACTTACGCTCTCAGCATCTGGTGTTGTTTGTCACTAAGGGGAGGGAAATGTACTTGAGATTTCTGACCTTAGGCAGTTACCCAAGTTTCGCCTTAATAATTCTGTCAAAGATTAGAAAATAGCTCTCAGAAGGTGGCAAAGGAGCCCCCAAATATACTCATTTTAAGAGTAATTTGTGACTTCATTGGGGTACTTCTTGATACACAGTTGATAAATAAGAGATGCAGATATCCTCATGTTAATGCTACAAATTAGTCTAGCCTCCCATCACAAAAAATCAGATTCCTTTCCTGAGAAGTCTGATCAGTTTGCTTTAGGTTGTGATCTGACGATGTAAACAGGAGACTCTGCTTCAAAGGATTTGCCAACAGTTTTAGTAAGACCTTATTTACCACTCAAACACACACTCACTCACTCATTTCCTGCACACTTTCACATGTCAGAGAAACTCCCTTTTCCCTCTCTCCAGGTTAGCGCTGCCCTTTCCCTCAAACATATTTTCATACATTAGATTTTCAAGTAACAACCAGTCCTGGACATGGTTGGGCCCCAATCAATGTAAAACAATATCCACACACCTCTTAGGGAGCTCCACATATTAAAAGTTTTTCATTACTTTTCTCAGATCCTCTCCTCCATTTGCAAAGTCTACCCTATGGTGCATTTCCTCCTCTCAAAATGTCTTTATGCTGGATCCTTCTCCTCTCTGACTGAAATTCATCTGTGTTTATTCCTCAAGCTCTTGCACTTATATGTTTTATTACAACTCCTTCATACCCTTTCCCATTCCCAAACCTAATCCTCCTCTTCTTTACCCCAAGGGCCCCTGCCAATATAACTTCAGGTGAAGCAAATGAAAACACCAGCTTCTGCCCTAGGCTTCAGGCTTCCTTTACCAAAATTAAAACGTAAAAACATTGCAAGGCTATTATTAATATTATATTCCCTGCCTGTAAAACTTCTATAACATTCTGTGTCTGTCAGTCAACAACAGTTATTGAGTGTCCACTCTGAAAAGTAAGTTGAAGCCCTTCAGAGGACAAAGGAAAAAAATTTTTTTGGTTTTGCTTTACTGCTGGTGTAAGCTCCATCTTACTCTCTGTTTTCATGAAATTTCTCCAACACATTATATCCTCCCTACTTCTGGGGCAGCATCTGCCATAGGTATTTTGTCCTTTTCAAGCACTCATCCTCCTGGTTCCCAGAGGACTCTTCACACTTTGTCCAGTGGGCTACACATGGTCACCTCCAAAGGGCCATGATAGAGATGACAGAGGCAGGGGACTAAAATCCTGCGACCCCAGCTTCCCCACTGCCAGGAACTGGGGCAGAGATCTCACATTCTTTGTATCATTTCTTCTCAGAACTACTCTGCAAGATGGCAGTTTTTCCAATCTTACCAGTCTTAGAAAGCTGAGTTGGGCAGTTCACTACCTTGCCTGGAGGTTATACGAGTGGCAGAGGGAAAAGAAAAATCAGATTTTCTAGACTCCAGAAAAAGAAAATTTTTCTGTTGTGTTCTGTCATTTGCAATTGAACCAAAGAAAATTTCCTATTGTTTTTATGAAAATTCTAACTGAAGGTCAAAAACTTCAGCGCATGCTCCGGGCCATCCCTCTTACAGCATGTTTGTTTAGACAATGCCGCTAACTGGTGGTGCCAGGGCCCATCAGGGGATGAGGGAAGGGTTTAGGTATAGAAATAGGAAAAGCCAGCATGAAGTGTAAGTTTGCAAGGGCTTGAGGAGTAATGGCAGGGGGGGGTGTAGGGAGAGAATCAAAGGATTTCTCTGGAATTATCTGGTAGGGTCCAGCCCGTTACCAAGAATGGCTGATCTTGAGGAGGTAGGGGAAGTGAGACAGAGGTGACATGCCACTGATATTGAGGACAGGCCTTAGTGTCCGTCTGATGGGCCCAAGTTTCAAGAAATCACCCACAGCAACAAAACAGCTCTACAAAAGTAAAAAAAGGTCCCAAACCTCTGACATCTGATGCTTTTGCTCTTAAACTCATCCCATCTCCCATTCACACCAACATGCTACCTGACCTGTTCTACTTAGGCTACCGTGACAATGTAAGGTAGATAGATGGCTTATAAACAATAAAAACACTTCTTCCAATTAAGGGGGCCATGAGTCCAAGACCAAGGTGCCAGCAGATTGGGTGTCTGGAGAAGACCGTGACGCTCTGCCCTCATAACCTAATCACCTGCTAACAGCTCTGCTTCCTAGGACCAGGTGTTGGGGACTAGGGTTTCCATACAGGAATCCTGAAGGGGACACGGTCAGGCCACAGCACCACCCAAGTTCAGAGGGCCCAACTCATAAACACAAACTACTACTTTATGATGTGGGGAACTGCCCAGAAAAGTGCTGAGAACTAGAGAAGCACACAGCAACTCACTCGTGAGAGCCAGGTTTAGTTCTCACAGGTGAGCACAAAGCCCCCTCCTGGAGCATTTATAAAGTTAGGTGGGGGGGTGCCTAACAACCTGCTACAGAGACAGGCAGCCACGTGGGTGGCTGAGGAGCAGCAGAAAAGGCAGAGCCTGTGGAAAGTGGGTCATAAACGCCCCAGTTCAGGATTGAGAGGAGGCACAACCCAGGGAAGGAAGTTAACACAGAGATTCAGTGTTGTCAGAGCTTTGCTTCTTGCAAGATGCACTAGAAAAACATAGCTTACATATATTCTGTGCATGTTTTTCTTTTTAATTTGGTGACTAACAAGTTTTTGGCAGTGGAAATTCAACCGCAGCTGTTCCAGGTGACTCATAGACCGCGACTCAGATCATCCCCAAAGTCATCTCAAACATTCTGTGTTTTGTCATTGGGTAAATGTCTTTGTATTCAGTGCAAAGTCTTCAACCACAACGCGGAGGTGAGGTGTGCATGACCTCCACGAAGCCAAAGCAACTACTCAGTCCTGTGAGGAGCCATGCTCTGTCCCTCCTGAACAGCTCTGTCAGCGTTCAGCTGTCCCCACCTAAGTCTCACGGTACCCTTGCATGCTTCCTCACCTCTTATGAATTAAAAGCTGCCTGATTCATTTTGTTGACAGAAGTGCCTCCTCCCTCCCCAAAAACATTTTGCTCTCCCCTCTCTGGATTGTCATAAAAGCTGTCCTAGCCACCAAAGACAAACACATGGTCACTAATATCATGAGAAAGCATTTATTAGGTAACCGCTCCCAATTCAGCAGCCATATCTACCCCTACATTGGTTATGTAGTGATTATGCATTTATTATCTTGTCAAACTGCCTGGATTTAAAATCCCAACTCCTTTACTCACTAGCTGTGTGACTTTGAAAAATACTCACTAAATCTCTGGGTCTTGATATCTCACACACACACACACACACACACACCCTTTAGAACTCTCTAGTTCCCATTGCACAGGAAGGAATTGGTATCTGGTCTATCCTGGAATGGACAGAAATTTCTAGAATGCTTTGAGGGGAAAACTGTCCTCCTCAGGCTTCTAGAAGCAAAAGAACCACCGCCAAGAGACGAGAGGCAAAGGCAGTTCCTCTCTAGCTGTGTGGACACCTCAGTGTCTTGGAGCTCTCATTGCTCCTGGGCACTGCCACCTTCTCCCTGGAAAAGGCATGGAGGAAAGGGAAGGAGAGAGGGACCTTGAATCCTGCCAACCGTAAACAATGAACGTGAACAACAAGGACAGCCCCTGTGGCAGCCTCACCTGCAAGGCGGAGCCCTGGTCTTTGAGTTCCTCCCTCCCCACTCCAGCACCCTCTGAGCTCTGAGACCACAAGCTCAGGCCACACGTCAAGGATATCACCCACCCTGTCACAACCGTGGCCCACAGAGAAAGCGCCACAAGTTGAGTCACTCAGGTTCACTCCCCTCACTACGTAGCCTGTTTCCACTCCGGCAGTGCATCCTCTGTACTCCGTCCTCATCCGTGAAGGACTCCTACCTACCCACCCAGGAGCTCGCAGAGGCGTGCTCTCCGTGGAAAGCCACCTCAGAAACCCCGGATCTTCCTTCGGCTACCCAGGGTCTTTGTGTGAGTCAAAGGTCTACTGATTTCAGGTACTTCTGACTTGCTGAAAACAATTACCACTTGTTCTGTGATTCTTCATGCTTGTTCTCAGCTCAAATTCTATCTGGACATTTTGGAGCAGAGCATGAAAAGGATGGTGTTTTCACCTGATCAGACATTTTCCAGATGTGTTTTGAGATTGGTTCACTCAAACCTAGCTTTGTTTTAAAGCTTCAAACATGCTGTGATATTGATGGGGAAGGGAAGTGACCGGAAAGGGACACAGCTCCCCCATTCAGCCCTCCCAGGAAAGGGACACAGCTCCCCCATTCAGCCCTCCCAGGAAAGGGTGGGGAAGCTCAGCGGCAGGGCTGTACTTTACCCATATGAATGTGGCTTCTCGTGAAAGCTGCTGCTTCGGATGTGGCAAATGTACCAGAACTTCACCTGGGACCAACAGAGGACAGAATCGACAATGAAAACTCCATCTGACAATCCCAGTTTCCAACACTAGTGCAGTTTTAGGTTATGCAAAGTTTTCTTTGCAGTGAAATCAAGAGCTGGCTGTAATTTCTGACACGCCATATTGCAGTGCTGCTACTGAGGAAGCTAAACATATGTATATATAATTTTTCAAACAAAGATGTTGTTGTTTTAAGTGCAAAGCCCACAGCAGTTGTATTTGTCGCAAACATTGGGTTTAGTCCAGGGAGGGGGAAATTACTTTTTCTGCCACCGGAAGTCTTACTTCCATTAGCTCTGGAACATGGTTTTTCAGAATTACAGTTTTCCCTGCTTTGGGCCCCATGAAAATATGAGGCTGGAGAATTTCCTTCGGGTCTTTGCTCATGTAAGTTACAATGTTTTTTTTTTTCAAGAGAAGAATTCTGGAATAATCCTTACAGTCAACTAACTTCTCTCCCATGTATTATTGTATATTTTTAAAAGAAGAAATTAAAGTAAATAGGATGAGAGAGGCATCACAGGTACAAAATGTTATACTGCTTGTTAATGGCAGCCACCTTCTGAGGTAAGTGTGACTATTGCACCGATTTTACAGGTGAAATAACTGAGGTATAGAGAGATTAAGTCCCTCAAGTGGTGAGGACACTAGAATTCAAACCTGGGCCACACAGCTCTAACACTATACTTTATTTGTGTACCCACTGTGTATCTGCTAAGACTACAAGGGGTTTTAGGTTTGCTATCTCATTTAATGTTAACAGCACGGTAGAATTTCACAGCCTAATTTACAGAGGAACCAAGAATGGATCAGTGGGATTGATAAAACGAGAGATACACAGCAAGCACACAGCACAGTGCAGATGGACCCCAGGTCCACCAGATCCAAAGCATGTGTGGGGCTGCGTGCCAGGCCCCCTGTGCTCTAAACAGGAGTTCACAAAGCAGGAGGCACAACCCAAAGAGTGCGCATCTCTCCGTCTAAGGAGGACAACACACGAGAAAAGAGCTGTCATGGTGCCACGTGATCAGTGCAAAAGAGCTGGAGAACAGAAAGTCCCACAGTGTCTGGGCCCCTTGCTAACTGTCCCACTAACGTGAGTCCTCAGGTCTCTGTGCTGGTTTGAACAAAGTAAAGACACAGTCCCTGGGAAATTGTGACCCTCTCTCATGTATCCAAGAAAAAAATTCCTAGAATTCCAACAAATCACACTTAGCTTGGGCTTTCCAAAGTAAGCTCAGTACTTTGAAGTGATTAGAAGAGTTATTTAAATCAGAAAAGCTCTCAGAAAGAGACCTGGAGATTGAAAGTCATGGGAAGAGCAAAATCAGGGGGTTCTACCAGCTCCTGAAACCCTGTTTCATCCAGTTTCTGTCTGGTCCTGGCAGTAGGAGCAGGATGGGGATTCTGTGTGGGGAGGAACCTGGTCCTGCTGACTTCCAGGTCTGAGTCAGAGGGGAGAAAGGAGCGGAAAACTTACATATCTGTCCAGAAGACTGACGATGGGGGAGATCCATTTTTCACATATTATGGGACCTTTTTTTTACTGCTGGTAATGCACAGAAGATTAAAGTGAAGTCTATATTTCACAAATGGGAGGACCAAGTGATTTAAAACCTTTGTTATAATGACCTACTTTGGAGTGAAGAATCAATTTCTTTTACAGCAAGAATCTCTTAATTTAGGGAAAGGCAAAAAGAGGAGGGAGGAAGGACCTCAACGGAGCATAAGAGAAAAGCTGGGGAGGAGAAGCTACAGTAGCTAAGGAGGTTGAGATGGCTTTTTCCAGCTCAATTTTTTTTAATCAAGCAATTTAGAGATCATTTTGCATAATGGAAAGACTCTAAACTTTGGAGTGCATTTTTTAGCCCTGCCTCTGTCCCTTAGGGGCTGTTTTAGTTTCCTACTGCTGCAACAAATTAGCACTCATTTAGTGCCTTAAAACAACATGTATTTATTATCTTCCAGCTCTGCAGGTAACAAGTTGGATGCAGGCCTCCCCAGGCTAAAAAGCAAGCGCCAGGAGGCCTGCTGCTTCCGCAGGCTCCAGAGAAGGACCGGTTCCTTGCCTTCCCGCACTGCCTCGGGCCTCCCACACTTTGACAGTGGACCTTTCTCCTCAGTAAAGCCAGAAACAGTCAAGTGAGTCTCTCTCTCCTCACTCTATGTTGACACCACCTCTCCTGTGGCTGCCTGCCTTCCCCTTAATACAGCCTTCTCAGGACTGAGATTTTTTGATTTAAGTAACCCCTTTGAGACTCATCTCCCTTCTTTGGGCCAGTGGGTTAGTAACTGTAATTCTCACTGTAACTTTTGTTTGCTGGGTCACTTAACATAGCTGCACGTCCTGGAGATTAGGGCACTGATATCTTTGGGGTCGATTGCTATGCTATTACCATTATAGATGCTACTTAGGCAACTTCACCTCAGTTTCTCCACCTGGACACAGAACAAACCAACCTGCCACGTGGGACTCCTGCAGAAGTCAAATGATAGTGCACCTGTGAGAGTGAGCCCACAGTAAACAGTGCCAGCCATAAGCATGATTAACCCTCAATAAACACATGGCCAGTAAGCAGGTAACAATGTCTCTAAAACTTTCCTGCTGACCCAAGTAGTTACTTAATAATGCATGTTGATGATCCTATTTTAAGCCCTTTGTTTTCTTCCTTTTTCATTATATCAACCTCTAAAATTATGGTCAGCCTCAGTCTATCTGTCGATGTGCCTGGTATAGTCCTGGCAGAAAACAGCAAACCTGGCTTCTCCTGAAGCCAAAAATGCTGTTTCCACCTTAGGTTTTCACCCAGAACCCTGCCTGGAGCCAACGGAAGCTGAGAAAATGAAAGCTGAGAAAAGATGTTCAAATGGTGGCTTAAAATGACCTGGCTCCTCCTGTCACACAAAGCAATAAGATCTTCTAGCAGAAGCCCCTTCAGATACCAGTAGGTCCACAGTGCCTCAGTGACCTGCCTGAGCAAATGCCAGGCCTTGTGTCAAAGCACTAAATCTTAGAACAAAAAAGTAAGAGAACTGGCCAGCAAAGATTCCTTCCTCCTTTCAGTATGACAGTGTTGTAGCTCTCGGTCACTGACCTGGTGTGACCCAAACAGGCGAGTAAGCTCCCTTTGGTGGAGCCAAGCATTGAAGTCCTGCCAGGTGCTGCGTGTGGACTAGACCTGCATCTTGCGCATGGCCAGCTGGTAGGAAATTTGTGATCCAGTAGTTTGTCCAAGGAGCTGGCCAGGCATCAGATGCAGCAGGAGATGAGGAGACGGTGCTTGGAGGCCCAGCCAAGCCCCAGCTCATCTAGGATGAGGAAATGAGAGGTTTCTTCATGGTAAGCATGAGGCCAAGAACCAGTGTCCAACACAGACCGACGAGCTCTTCTGGGCCAGATCACTCTCTACTCTACAAATGCGGATGTGACCCAGGCCTCCGGGGCCTTGGCTTCCACAGATCCCCCATGGACGGTGGCATCTCTGTCCCTTCACTGCAGCTCCTGAGCACGTCTGTGGTGAGGTGGCAGCCTGCCTGTCCAATCGCCTCATTTTTTATTTCAACCCTAGTTTGGGGAAGGAATAGAGCAGAACCAAAATGAAAATTACATCCTCTGATTTGGTGGATTTTCTCTCTCTCTCTCACACACACACACACCAGCATGGTCTCCTAGAGATCGAGAGGAAGAGAAGGAACTATTAGAATATGCTCGGGCAAGCACAATGTAACGTGTGGGACAGGATGACTGCTGCTGGGAAGTATCTGAGATTGTTCACCTCTGGCAGGAAAAAAAAATCTAGGCAAGTTTCCATATTCCAATGATAATCCGCTCTCTCCAAAGAAACAAATACTAAAATCACCCGTTCCCACCCTCGTTCTCTCACTCATGATGGAAGGCTCAGGGGACAGCCTGGCTCTCGGGGGCTGCAACCAGTATCCTGGGAAGACGAGAACTCCCAGAACTAGCAAAGGCAGTAGTGGATGCGGCAGAGCCCTCAAGCCCAGCACTCACACAAACACATGCTGACCCAGGCAGCTGAGGCTGCACCCCGAAGAGGGAGAGGCAAGGACTCAAGGGAACAGGACGGGGACTGGCCAGCCAACCACACATCACAAGACAAGTAGCTACTTCCCTCCAACTTGTCCAAGGGAGAATGGAGCAGAGGGAAAACAATAAATTGTCCAAATGGCATCGCTCTCGGCAATCCCTGAGCACTACTGAGCTCACAGAGAGAATCTCAATCTCCCTCCCTCTCTCCCAGACACAGAGTCCAGTGAAATACAACCTCACGCTTCCTTATGAATTTTCATGCTCTTCTGTGATCCATCACAGCAGATATTATGCCCCAAGCATCCATCACGAGAAGCACTAGACACAGGCAGAGAAATGCAGCACCAAGAGGATTCACAGCCTTTGCTCCCCGAAGGGCCTCCCCTCAAGCTATAAATTGGGGAGCTCACTAAGGAACAAAGTGCAAGGTTGCAGGCATTTAGCGACACCCATTGCTGTAGGAGCAGGGGCGAGAAGGGCAGTTCCCAGTTTATCGGGAGTTCACTTAAGCATGCACCGAAAGCCATGGATGAAGAGCAGCCCCACCACAGATGATGCCACTAAACAAAGGCCATCTTCCCTTGTAGGGTGCTGTCACACGGGAGACACCCGATAGCCTCCTAGTCCCAGATTTCTCTACTGAGACTCAGCTTCCTCCATCAGTGAAAGAAGCAACCCTGGTTTGGTTTGGTTTGGTTTGGTTTGGTTTGGTTTGGTTTGGTTTGGTTTGGTTTGGTTTGGTTTGAAGAAATTCCAAACTGAGACTCTACTACTTCCAGTCAGATCCTTCCCCCAGTCTATCAACTGTGGAGCCCAGAAAGGGAAAAGTAAACAAAGGGTAAGAAAAAAGCAAGCAGAGACCAGAGAGAAAATGAATGTGACTGACCCTTTCATGTACAGATTCTTGTTTCACTCTTGTGACACACCAGCAAGACCCCTGTTTTCATTCTCATTTTATAAATGAAAAATCCCAGATTTGGAGAGGCTACTTGACTTTTCTGTGGAGCACACTTACGTCATGCTTTCTCTAGGACAGCCAAAGTTAAGGACAGTAGACCCTGGTTGCCACCACTGTCAGGATGACTACTGGGCCCAAACTGCAGGGCTTGAGAAGAGACCACCCTGCTTATGCTTAGATCTCAGTGTCCACTGAGCCCATGAAAGCTGGACCCAGCTTCCTGCAAAGAACACAGGAGAGTCATCCATCCCACTGGGGTTTCTGCAGGATGGGAAGGCTGAGTCTCCCATCCCTGGCTGGAGCCTTGGTGAACTAGGGAACCTCATTGGTCAGTCCGGTGCAGTCACAGGACCAGGATAGGTTTGAAAATGCTGAGATGTGCTCCTTGGGGTTTGAGAACTCAACAATCCTTAATGTGGCTTCTGTTCAGGGCCAGAAGCTCAGACAGCTGAGTTCTCTGTGGTCCTCCCAGCGTGTGACATGACCAACTTGCGCGGCCTCCCCTGGGCCTAACTCAAGTGGGGGAGGAGCCTGGGTTTTACTTGTCTTGCTGAGATCCATGTTGGATTCCTGCCAGGGCAAGAAGACACCAACACTGCGGGATGCTAGGGTAGATGACCACAGGCAGGGTTTGAGGACAGACCGAAGCAGTCAGCACCAGCACATCACGGTGTGCAGAGATGGACCCATAGGAGCCGAGGAGAGCCTGAGAGCTACCGCGGTGACCAAGGCCAACCACAAACGGCGCTGCTCAGTTAGGGACTTTCGCCTCTTTCCTTCCTCACTCTGCTCCTGCTGCCCCGACTGACTTAAGAGGAACAAAGAAGCTGGGGATACAGGAAACTAGAGCCACTCCCCCACTTCAGGGCTGGCCTTGGATAGGGGGGTAATGGTTGAGACAGCAGACAAGGAAGGAGTAACTTTCGGCTAACAGGGAATCTTCGCTGGGCATGGTGGCACACACCTATAATCCCAGCAGCACTCCATCATTCGGGAGGCTGAGGCAGGATGATCACTGCAAGTTAGAGGCCAGCCTGGGCTACCTATTGTATCCAGGCCAGCCTAAACTACATAGTGAGACCTTGTGTCAAGGGGGGGCGGGGTTCAAGTTTTAAAGTGAACTAGGTAGAAATTTTCATGCCCAAAAATGAGTTTTAATTAGCAAAATAAATTCTGACAAGTTTGAAAGGTTGTCAGCCCTTGAAGAACTCTGAGATCTTGGGGTAAAAGGTGGGGTTCAACATACCACAAGAACAGCAGGGCTATCCACTGGACACAAACTAGACGGAAGGTAATGTTGGAAGAAAAACTGTTGAGCCATGCTAACTCCAGTGGCCTTCTGGCTCGGACAGTGCCAGTGGGGATGGGGAGGAGAGTCCCGCCTCTACCTGCGTCTGCACTTTTGCTAAGCCTGTTGTCTTGCACTGTTGCCAAGTACATTTTTAATTTTCTGTATTTGTTTGAATCAAAGAAAACGAGGGAAACAATTTGAAAAACAAAGACAAGGCAGCATCCCAAAAAAGGCCAATTAGGAAGCAGAAGACAAAGAATGACCCCCACATTAAAGGCTGGGAAGGAGGCGGACGGGAAGGTGGAGGTGAAGGGAAACTGGAGGCTCTGGCCAAGCTCGGCTGGGTACTAAATGTTACAGCTTTATAAATTCCCAGGAGTGCAAAAAGGATCTCGGCGTACATAATGCTCTAAAAAGTCACAGAAGGAAAAAGGAAATGAATTCAACTCACTGGCTTTCAAGCTGCCTTTTTAAAAAAAGAGGAGGAAGAAAAAGAGGCAGATAAATGCTGCGAACAGAGCTCTTTGCAATGTTTCAAAATGAATAAATAACGCCTTCTCTGCCTACTTTTCTTTATTATTACGTCTGTCTCTGACTTTTTAAATGCTCTCCTTAAAAATGTTTTCATGCTTCCTTTTCCCTTAACATTTTACAGTCTGCCTTCTTAAATTTCACCGGAGACCTGCAAATCAAGTCGCGTCTTGCTGATTTGATAGTCGCCCTTACGCGGCCCATGGAAGGCAATGCCTTAGCATCACTCTTGCTGATAACAGAGTCTATTAGCAAGGCCTCCCCTGCACGGCTGAAGGAGGACATGCTAGGAAGGCCAGGCTAGGCTCTGCCTGGCCCAGGGGCAAACAGGCAGGTGGCTGGAACCGGCCACTCGGCAGTGACCTCCAATCCCATAGCGACAACAAAGGAAATCACCTCTTGCCTCAAACATCATTAGAGACCTTTGCTTCCTGGCCTGCTTGGGTGAAGAAGAGGGAAAGTGGGCAGAGATGAGAGATGAAAAATCTCTGTTTTGCAATCCCAGTAATTAGTCCTGGAGGATTTCTCCAACTGCTACTCCTTCCTGGCAGGAAGGCCAGGGATGTGGAGTCATCAGGCTGGCTGCATGGCCACCTCAGAGCCAGCTCCCTACTTGAAATTCAAATGAGAGTTACTCTGACCTTTCCTGTCACATATTTTATTTCACAGACAGCCTACAAGGCCTGCTACCATGCAGGTCATGTTTTAGTTTAAACAGAAACACTCTCCTAGGTGTTAGATGCGAGTTAATGATTACACTGAAATCATTCTAATTAGGTTCTGTTGTTACACGCTGCCCTTTGGGGGCTGCTGCTGTTGTCACATAAAGTATTTTGTAGAAAAATAATTGGCCTGAGGTCTCTTCCTCCCTCTCTCACAGACCCATCTCCTCTCTCTGTCTCTGTTTTATTTTTTAGTAATTATTGATCTTGCAGCACTCGATCAGGAAGATCATTTACTTCCCAGTTGCTGTGATCTAAGGAGGCATCAGCTGCCAGCAGGAGTCAGGAGACAAGGGGCCGCCACACCTCGGAGCCTCCGCGAGAGCAGCGGAGCCCCACAGCCTACGCCCTCAGCTGGGGAAAGGAGAAAAGGGTTAGAGCCCTCCGAGTGGCCAGCATTTTCTCCTGTTTCGTCTCACCCACTGCTCCCAGGGACAGGGCTCACTCTCTGCCTGAGCCTTGCGGTCCCCCCACACCCCTGTAGGCACGGGTATGGGGGATGGTTCACAGGGATGGGCCTGGCCGGCTTCTCAGCATGATTTCCTTATTATTGACCTACATCTCTCTGTATCTGTGCCGTATACAGGTCAATCTCCAGCAGTTTTCAGTCTTGTTATCACTAGCATGATCCCATATTGATTTTCTTCCTCTCTCTCCCTCTCTGAACTTTTCTTTGTTTCTCCTCATTCACCCTCAATAATTGACCAGATACATGATAGAAAAATCACTTTGCCAGTCACGGGGTAGACTTACCACTGGAGGAAGAGGAAGCCACACCAGAACACTAACAGGGTCTACCAAGAAAATTGGCAGTGCCGACAGAGATGAGAGAGACCATTACTGAAAGGAGAAAGGACATATTTACGACTATCCAAAATTTAACAGGTTGGTTGAAGAGTTGAAAGGAGTAATTAGAAGGCTTCAAGTGAAAGGGCCAAGATCAAACTGGGGAAGCGTGTCTTAACCTAGTATCCCAAGTAAGGCGCAAGTAATACCCACGCCTACAACCAAAAGACTGAACTACTTTCTAAAACTTGCTTTCAATCTTAAAATTATTGAGAAAAATATTCTAAAGCCACCTTTTCTCCTTAATGTTCACTCTACATCCAGAATCATTAAAAAATCTGAAAAGAAATAGAAACAAAGATTTTGCATCAAAAAGCTGTTTCAGGCAGGTTAACAAAAGATTCACTCATCCTGATAACAAAATAAATGCATAAAGAATCAACGAATTTATATAAAGCACGCTACTGTTTACCTAGCTTTAAAAAACTCATTTTCTCTGTGATTTCCCATCTACTCTGCTAATTCTTACTGCTCTGCGTGCCGTTCGTGGGGTGGGAGCTCAGCTCCCTGGAAGTTTATAGGAAATGCAGAACCACAAGGCCCAGCCCTGATCCACAGAGTCAGAATCTTCACTTGTAAAAATTGCTAGGGGATTCGCAGGAGATGACCTGCTTCACCACATCCCCCCAGCAACAGGATCCAGGGAGCTTCTCACCCACCACACAGGTAAAGGAGTCCCTAACTGTGTGACTGTGACCCGTGAAATCCAGCTCACATCTTATACTGCCAGAGAGCCATGAGCTCCAGTTCCTGGCTCAGTTCACCCAAGAAGCTGGAAGGAATAAAACAGACACATCACCAACAAAGTGATGAGGAAACCCCTTGAGGAGTGTGCTGTGGTCATGTTTTTATTTTCTTTTGGCCTTGCAGGGATGAGGCTGCAGGAAGAGTGTTCAGACTGCCTAGAATCCCTTGGAAGAAAGTCATAAAAAGTAAAATACTGACTGAGAGACCTCATATTTTTTTGTATCTTAAGAGGTAAAGTGAGTTGTCTGTCCACAGAAGCCTTGCTACACGCATAGGCCTTCTACCAGCAATGTGAAGAATTCAATTAATATTGTATGCAAGTACTGAAGGACTGCTTTTAAACTGGTTGATTTGTTTGCCCTTGTTTGGATTTAGTTTTAGAGGTTCATCTTCCTTGACATGTTTTAGATTTTTTTCTAATTTAGGAGATATGTATCGTACACACAGTGTACATGCATATACTGTATGTGTAGGTAAGTATGTTTATGTATACATATCTGAATGTACATAGGTGTGAACGATAGTGACACTTGTTTACACTTCTAAAGCACTAAGCAATTTTACTTTGTGACCCCTGCCACCTGAGCTTGCAGTGTGGAGGCCTTGTATCTCCAACTGCAATGTTTGCTGGTAACACCTTTGTCACTGCCTAAACAAGATATCAATAATTAAATTCCCATTTATAAAGGGAGGGAATTATTCATGCCGTCAGTACTGCCCATCAACAACAGGAGGAAACCTAACTATCTCATTACCCCGTCACACTGTGGGCAAACACAACTGCCCGTTGTTGATGATAAATATTTAATAAGGGAGGCAACAGGAAGGGTAAACCAAGGATGCAAAGTGGGGCTGTTCCAGCTTTGCCGGGGATGTGACCCAAGGGTGAGAGCTGACCCCTGGGGCACCCCAAGATTGAACTCTAGCATGCAAGAGAGGCCCCTGCCTGCTTCAGAATCACACAGCACCTGTCCAAATTGGAATTAACACTCATTCTTTTTCATCTGTAGCTTTTTTGATAAATTCCTAGAGGTTTTTCAACATTTTAAAATACATCATTCATTTGAAAAACTCTGGAACCTCAATATCCCAACTGAAAGTTTTAAAAATGTACCAATCAGGAGTCGGGAGCTCTGGGTGCAGGCAGGGCTTTCCCGAGAGCCTGCCGGGAAGCCATCAGGACAGTGCTCTACCTCTCCACACCTCAGTTTCCTCTGGTCAAAATTGAGACATTTGAAGAGCTGATTGTTCTTTCAACTCTTATAAAATTTTTTTTTTACAGAAAGTCTTTTCCATTTAAAAAAAAAAAGAGCAAAAGAAAATCACAAGTGACCCAAAAGTAGAAAGGCAAAGTGATTTTCGGTTTGATACTGACTCTGTTACTGACCTTGGAGAAATAATAACCCCAATCTAGTACCAGTCATATTGGATTAGGGTCTGTCTTCATGGCCTAATTTTAACTCTGCCCTGTAGAGACCCCTTCTCCAAATAGCCACATCTGAGACACTGGGGGTAGAAACTTCAATAGAAGAATATTGTAGCAACAAAATTCAGCCTAAGCCACAAGTTTTAAGAATAAAATCCTGGCTGCATCTCTAACATATCCTTCAGCTCTGTGCTCCCAAATCACTATCCTGAACCAGTACCATGGACAGGAGATGCAGTACGGGCTGGAACTCCAACCGAACTTTGGGCGCTGTGTGGTTCTGGCTCTCCCCGCGTCGGGGGGATCTGTAAGCACAGTGGAAGCATGAGCGGCAGGCGGAGCTAAGTGGAAGGCAGGGGACAGAGGCTCCCGCTGAGTGGCCTGACCCATCATTCGTGCCGCAGTTACTCCTCCACATTTCTAAAATAATAATAGTTTCAACCACCTCGAGGGGTATTAAAGGAATCAGAGGAGACACATAGGTAGAAACTTTCTCCCTCAGCCCTAGTGTGCACACAATGGGTTTTCAAAAAGTATTAGTTGAACTAGCATTTCACAAGTACAGTATCTATCAAGCTGCTTCTAAGTAAAAAACAAAATGAACAAAGTCACTTATTTCCAGAAGATGAAAAAAATCTATTAGCTTGTCTATTGGTTCAAGCTTCTGGGAATTACTCAACATTTTTCTGAAATTAAAGCATATTGATACATTTAGGACGATTTGGGAAAGCATCGATCAGTATTCCTTCTAGATGCCATTGGTACGTGGTTCCTGCCCAATGATGGGAGAGCTGCTTTGGTTTCCTTGGATGTAATTGAAAGTTTTCCCAGTAGCATTTCCAGCACAGTATCATGGGTTCATGCCTACTCTGAAATTTCTTTTAAGGTGGACTGAGTTGTCACATCATGTTTACATTATGTTAAATGACACCAATTGCTGGAATCTATAGATACTTCCTTAAATGCTTGAGTGCTGGAAAGTGCTATCAGAAACACAGGTCTAGCTGGAGATGGGAAATACAGGATGGTGAGGAGTGGAGATTAGGAACTGGGTTTTGTTTTGTTTTTTTTATTTAACTCTAGGAGAATACTTTCAGTCTTGTGACATTCCTCTGATCTTCTGAAAATCCTTAATTTTTATGTAACCTCTTCTGGAACATTGTAATATATCATTTTTCCCTGAATTAGAGCTGGTTTCCTCTGTTTTAGCTTAGGTAAGGATGAAAAGCATGACTTTAGTTGAAGTAGAATTGTGATGTACATTTTACAATATATATAGCTGCGTTCCCCCCTGGAGCCACTTCCAACTGATTCCACAGACATTACTACCCACGGGGGTGAAGGCGAGGAGGAGGAGGAGGAGGAGGAGGAGGGGAGGAGGGAAAGTGGAGAGGGGGAGGAGGGAGGGAGACCAGAGTCCCCGTTTCAGATGCTGCAGTGGTGGTGAACCTATGCTCACATATTATTTTTCTTTTAAGACAAAAGAGGTCAATGTATGAGTTGCTTTTTGAAACTAAGACCTCAGTATTGAGGTTTAGTTGCAGTGCTGGCACTTTGCAGTAAATAAGTGGGTTTGGGGCTGCAGTTTGGGCACTAAAAGACTCATCACCAGTGGTCTATGCTCTGTTACCAAGAATCAACAGGAGGGAAAAGCTAAAGGAGAGGAAAGGAGAAACAGACAGCTAGTGTTTTAAATGGAATGAGAACATGATTCTTTCTATTCTCAGGTAGGAAAATGTAAAGACAGATTTGAAAGTAACACCCAATGGGCTGAGGTCAGAATGCCTGGTTTCAGCCCCACACTGGCACTTACTGGTTGTGTGATCGTGGATACAACTTAACCTCTCTGCGCCTCCATGGTCTCATCTGAAAGCATAAACATAAGCATTCACTTTGTCGGGCTGTCCTGAGAACCAAGAGAGCTAAGCAACGCACAGGACTTAGGGCTGTGCCTAGCAATATGAATATATATCAACTGCTGCTATTATCACTATTGTAAAAAGGCTCAGTCTGCCTTAGATCAGAACCTGCCTCTGGTTAAGATCTTTCCAAGTGTGTCAGCATCAGAGTCAAATGTAGGAGACATACGCTCTGGTCATTTTGCAAAACAAGAGGCATGGGCCCATCTGCTTCCCCAGCTCTCACACTGAATTTCTGTTTCCCACCTCTAAAATCAAATACCCAACACCCATGCAACTTAAAGGAGAAGACATTTATTTGACTCATGGTTTCAAGGGGTTCATTCCATGCTTGTTGGCTGGCTCCAAGGAAGACACGGCATGGCAGGAGGGCATGACAGAGGACACCAGCTCACCCTGGGGCAGCCAGAAAGCAGAAAGGAAAGGGAGGAACCTGGAACAAGGATACAGCCTTCCGGGTCACGCTCCAGGGACCCACTTCTTCCAACCAGGCCCACCTCCTGCCAGCACACTGAGCTACAGACACATCAAAGGATGAGCCCACTGAGGAGTATGGCACCTCCACGATCCAACCACCTTCTGAAGGTACCACCTCTGAGGCTTTGGGGGACCCTTTAGGGCTCAACTCTAACATACACGAGTGAGAGCAACACCCCCAGCAGGGCTGTACCCTAGAACAGGGAGAAACCAGAAAGACAATACTGTGCGTTTCACAAGCTTTGTAAAGAAGACACGGTTCAGATGAGCTGTGGCTGGATTTCTCAGGCCCAACAAGGATGGCCTGGGGCGGCAGTGGCAATGACTCCCCTAGTGTGGGGTGGGCCCCCATCATTACGTACCCCCCCATACTGTAGGCACCCACCCGCCTCTCACTGTGTGTAAGTCTTGGTATGACTAAATAGAAAAGTGATCTAGAAGAGAAAAATTCAATTCTTTTCTTCTTTCTCCCAGAAAATCCAGTGCTCTGACTCACACACAGGGAAAACTGTTGTTTAAACACAGTGACTCAGTTCAATTTAGAGTGACGGAACTGCCTTTATTCCTCCCTAGTCCTCAGCATGGTGTGACAGAGAAGCATAAACAAAATCATTAAAGAACTTCCTCATAATAAAAATTTCAAATTCCCTTTTATTTCAAATATCCCCTGTCCTTGTGCCTGTATGCTAAACAGAGAAACAAACATGCAGACTGGCTCCCTGCAGGGCCCTGCAGAGAGGCGCTGGGATATTCCTCCCGTCTCTCCACCAAAATGCATCTCTGCTCACGCATTTTGGAACATGCATCCACCAGCACACCTTCACCCATGCGGGCTGCTAGATGAAAACCATTAACTGAACCTCTTATAAACAATAGATTGACTTCTTTCTGGAGGCTGACAAATCCTAAATTAAGGTACTGGAAGACTCAGAGCCCCGAGGCCTTCTCACAGGTTCCCAGACAGCACCGTCCAGCTGTACCCTCACGAGCTGGAAGAGGAGAACTCTGGTCTCTCCAGCCCTCACAAGGTCACTAATCCCACCTGTGAAGGCTCCACCCTCACGACCTAATCACCCTCCAAGGGCCCCACCACCCTACTTTCTAATGCCATCATCTCGTGTATTAGGTCTCAACCTATACATTTAGAGGGACACAAATACTCAGGTCTTCACAACACACATAAAATCACTCTGTCAAATCAAAGGGCACTTTCTGGCTTTGAACTCAAAGCAAACTTTGGATGGCTGCCAAATCCTATTTATCAATGTAAGGAATAATATTTACTGATTGCTTCATTTCCTCAGGACATGCTGTTGGCATCTTGATTTGGCACTTATTCTTTCTCACTAGAAACTTCTCCCATATGCCTTCCCTCACTCCCGCTCCTGATGAAAGCAAACAGTCCTGGACAGCAGGGTCACACGGCTCAGGCAACGGGTGGGTACAGTCTGCCTATCGAAGCCTTCCTCTCCGCTCCACAGGGGTCGCCGCTATCAGATGTAATTTTGATTCCTGATACTGTCGCGAGCAGGCCTGGGTCTTTCGAGGCAGGTGAAACCGAAGCAGCTCTCTGGCGACCCAGTCAAGGACACAGACTCAGCTTCCCCTGAGAAGCGGAGCGCTGCAAACTGACTCAGACCCGAGGCCTCGGTCTGTAACACACACAGCCCATCTTCCTCCACGGATGGCCCAACGCTTTTGTTTCTGTGTTTACTGTAACTTGGACAGTAAGAACCATTTAAGATAAATAGAGATAACAAGACCTAAAATCAAATTAGCTCCTTTTCATGCAGACAACAAATATAATTTATGCCTCACAATTCAACAGGAACCTACTTCCAGAGTGGCCCCAAGTTAAGGCTTTCAGGTGAGGTCAGCTGAGCCGTATTGAAGAAAGAGCACAGTCTCTCCTTCCACCAAAGCTGAAGTCTGGTTCCTCGGAAGCCTCTGGCTGGATACACTTGACTGGAGCTTTCTCTTCTTGTCTTTGCAGAATGACTTTTGCACAAGAATTCTACTCAGTCACTTAGGGAAACCTCCCAACCTTTGCCGTCTAACCATCCTGGATACCTTATTGCCCTCAGCTGCTTTCTTAAAAATCATTCATCCTAAATCATTTTTGCCAGAAAACACTCACACTTGCTATTGTTTCCTAGCAATTCCCTCTGCTCTGAAGCTACCTTGCTGCTTGGTTATAAATCTCGGTAGGTCCTTGTCGAAGTGGAGTCGGGTCTAATCCTTCTCCCCTGCCCCCAAGTAGCAAGACGCTGCTGCGAGGGCCCCTTTACCTATTTCTCTGTCCTGCCCTCCTCCCTGTTAATAAAATCTGCCTTGCTTTGCTTGTTACTAGGAACTGAATCCAGGGCCTTTTCACTGACTACATCTTAGCCTTCTTTATTTCTTATTTTTAGTCAAGGTCTAAGTCGTTAAATCTCCCAGGCTTGGTTCAAACTTGTCGCCCTCCTGCCTCAGGCTCCCAGAGTGTTGGGATTATAGCAGGATTA
Organism: Hydrochoerus hydrochaeris; assembly: GCA_004027455.1. Classification (NCBI taxonomy): domain Eukaryota; kingdom Metazoa; phylum Chordata; class Mammalia; order Rodentia; family Hydrochaeridae; genus Hydrochoerus; species Hydrochoerus hydrochaeris. The sequence goes on from PVLA01004853.1 coordinate 143,593, forward strand.
CCATGCCCAGCAGCCTTATCATCCTTAGCAAATGCACAAATGATCTTTTCTTTAACACTAGCCAAGACTGGGAAGGCTGTGTGTCAGAGACCAGAACGGTTGTTCCTTCCTCTGATCCAGCCTGGCGACAAACTCTCACACTGTGTCATCCTGCTCCACAGTGGCCTCTCCGCTGCTGCTCCCAGGCTCCTGCATGCATCAGGGTCCCCTGTGAAGCTCACTCAAGTCCCCAGCCTCACTCACAAGGAGCTCAAACTTTAACAAGTTTACACACGAATCCAACACTGGTGTAGTTCACCTTAAAGAGGCAAAAGCCAGTGTCATCATCACTTTCTCTTTCCTGAAACGAAAGAGCCAACATCTACCTGGAAGAAAGGTTTGCTTGGGTTCCCAGCCTCAGAGGCTCCAGTCTGTAGCGGGCTGGCTCCAAGGTAGAAATGCATCCCAGAGGGGAAGAGGAAAGCTGCTAGGTCCAGAGGACCAGAAAACAGAGTGTGGGAGGAGCCAGGAAGGGGACAGAGCCAGGGCACTCCCACAGCGACCCGCGTCCTCCCAACTCCAACACACACCAGCACCTTCAGCTGCTCGGCGCTTCCCCGGGTCATGTCCACAGGATCCGAGCACCTTCAAAAGCTCTACCTCTGAACACATGAGGGGCACCTAGATCTAAAGGCAAACAGCACACCCCAAGCTCCGCGGGGAACATGGCTGGTGTAGAACTGGCCTCGGTGCCAGACTCTGCCCCCCTGATGTCATGACCGTGTGATTCCACCTGCCCTCGGTTCCCGTGGCCCTGGTCGCACAGGCCACCATGGCCTGTTGTCCTCTGAGCTCTGTCATCCTCACATGGAGGGTACAGCCTCCCTTCTCTACCCTGCCAGTTCTCACTCAGCTCCACAGCTCTCTGTCTGATTCCCACTCTTCCCTTAAGTTCTCCCATGACTACCGTCCACACGCTTCTCTCCTCTAATCACACTCGGTTTTTCCTAGGTGGCCATGAACTGTGCGTTCTTGCAGTGGCTCTGTGATGGTTAGTGTTATGTTTCCACTTGACTAGGCCTGGGATAACCTGATAGCTGGTAAACATCAATTCTGGGTGTGCCTAGGATTCCCAGAGAGATGCGCATTGAAGCTGAGGGACCCCCATCCTAGGCACACACTGTAAAACCTCCAGAAGGCCGGGATAGAACATAAAAGAAACTCTACCTGATGATTTAGGCTGAGATATCAATTCCCTCCTGCACTCAGTACTTGCAGTCTCAAGCTTTCAAACCTGGACTGGAATTTACACCTTTGGATCTCCATCCCTACAGCCTCAGATAATATCACTGGCTTTCAGGGTTTCCAGCTTATAGACAGCAGATCATATAGTCTCTCTCAACCTCTGTAGTCACATGAACCAAAACTTATCTTACACATGTCCAGAGAATATATATATATATATATCCTATTGGCTTTGCTTCTCTGGAAGACCCTGACCAATAATGTTTTTATTACTTATATTGCTTCATTTAATTTTGTTATACTATTTATTATATTGGCGTTATTTATTTTAATTCATTTCTTGTATGTCCCCCTAAGAATGCTCAACCATAATAAAATAAATTTTTTTTAAAAGTAAATAACAACAACAAAACAGATCAGTAAGGTACTGAGCAAGCTGAAACATGATATAACTAAACAGATAATGGACTTAAAAAGAAAAAGGAGGAAAAGAAAGTGCTCTAAAGGATATAACTTCATATATATTTAAGTGTGTAGGATTGATAACCATGTTGCTAAGTTTTTATTGGATCATTGAACAGAACTTTTTGCAGCCTCATTGTTTGAATGTCCACTTTGTATGCTTTAATTTTGTAACTTGAACAACTATATCTAAGAAGACAATATGTAATTTATCAACTAGTGATTTCTCACTGATTTTTTTTGAAATTCTGTGTTGTTTCTACCCTTTTTTGTTTTGCTTTTTTTTTCTCTTTAAATAATTTTTTTTAAGTTATGAATAGGAAAAAAAACAAAAGAATGCTCAACCTGCCTTGGGTTCAAGGGGACCAGCCATCTGTGGTGACTGTCACACCGGTTCCCAGCTGGATGCCAGCAGAGCTTCCAGTCAGAGCCTCTTTACAAGGAAGAGCCAGTTTGTTGTCTATATTTGAGGATTCCCAGTAAATATGCACAATAGAACATATCTCACCCACCAATATCACATCAATAAGAATCAGCACTCTACTGTCAACCACCTCATTCTTTGTAGAATTAATAAAGACAAAAACTAACAAGAAAGGCAAGATTTCCAGGCCATGGGGTAAGAGTTTTATCCAGAGGACTGTAATTTATTCAACGGAGAAAGCAAAATGAGAGGAGGTGTATAAACTCATGGTGCAAAAACCACGTATAATTCAACATTTTGTGTGGCATCTTGCATATTATTGTTTAAACATTTAATAACTTTAATAGTACCTTAAACCTTATTTTTTCCCAACAAGCACATCATAAAAACCACCTTCAAAAGTGTGTTAGGAAACTACACCCACTGCTTCGTATTTCTTCTGACAAGTTATCTGTGTTCTACTTGTATTAAAAGTACTCATTTAATTTACTTTTTCAATATCACAATGAAACTAATCATAATCATGGGATAAGAGAGCAATCCGAGGTCTGGAATACGGTCGGACCACTGCAGTGTGTCCATGTGAACCTCTCCGGTCCATCTCTATGGCAGAGCAGAGCCGCAAGTGTCCTCGGCAGGACCACCCAACTCTCCCAATAGCACGGAGCATGTTCACACATTCCTCTCTACATACTCTGACATTCCTCCCATCGCTTCTTTGTGTGAAGCAGAAAACATTTAATCAGAACTCATATTATTACAGAGAATAATGAATGCTTTTTAAAAGCACAGATAAAGATAGCCTGACAAGTATGTTAAGACTTTCATAAATTGCTGCTAGCAGTACACCATGAGCACCCTGCCATGATAAATCATAGTAAGATAATGACAGTTTTATTTCATAACATTTGGTGACCATTTGAATACGTATGTTAAGAATCATGCAATAAGAATGCTTTTGTGCTGTATTTCCTGCCGAGCTGCTCTATCAGAAGTGGAGAGCATATTCCCAGCAAACCAAGCTGCAGGACTCACTGCCATCAGTGAGCTATCACGAGGTCTGCTTTGAAAAGTCCGGCTGGACCCTTCAGCACAATGTATGCCTCACAGGCAAGACATGTGCCATCTCCAAAGCTTGGTTCAGGATTCATGCTACTGCAGCAAAAGCAAAGGAAAAATGTTTTCTAGGAAGTTTTTCAATACTGGAAGCCAGAGGTGAGCTCTAATACTGTATAACCTAAGACAAAACAATAGAACAAAGTGTGAGTGACTGTTTGGGGGCCAAGAAAACACCCACTTCTAATATCATGAAATCACAGGCAACATTACTGCCACCAAACAAATGAAAATCCCAGGACTGCGGGCTCATCCTGAGATTTTTCAAGGACTTTATATTTCATTCTGCTGGCCTCGTTCTGCCAGCAGCCACATCAGGTTTCCAAAATGCTTCAGCTCGTGATATCCCCAGCCAGCATAACAATCCCAGAAGATTCTAAAGGATGCTAGAAACAGAGAGGTTTTTAAGCTCAATGATTCGGAACCGTCATGACACGCGAAGCCCCAAGAGTCAGTCTAGCAGGGAGAAGGTGGGGGAAAGGGAGGCTTGTGAAAAAGGAGATTGTGAGGCACTGGAGTGTCCCCTGGCACAAAAAGTTGATGCCCAATTAGATTTAGAAAAAGTGACAAAGAGTTGATGCCCAATTAGGTTTAGAAAAAGCTCTTCTCCGTAAACCTCAATTACCTGTGATGCCTTATGACATTCAGCATTTACAAAGTATAATTACACAATAGTGTCTGACATTTAACGTCTATGGATAATTTAAAAGACTTCTACTTCAAAAAGGCTGCTCATGAGCAACAGTAATCACTTCAATTAGCTTGGCACCATTACAATGTAACAAGACCATTTGACTGCCTATTAGAACCAGCCAAGCTCTTCAAGTGTGTTAATTTAGCAGTCATTGCTAATTTCTGGGCTTTGCTACATTTGCATAGAAAAACATAGCCTTTTAAGCAAGAGAGGAAGTTCATTCCTGAACTGGCTTCCTATTCTTAGAGAAGCTTTTTCTATTTCCACATTAAAAATTCAGAAACATATTTAAAACACGTGCGTCTCTAAATAGTGCTGGGTAAGACAAGATTCTTACCAAATTTAAGCTAGGTGATACTTTTGCATCATTATGTGGGCATACATACATGCATGCCATTTGCAAACAAATACATGTTATATGAACAGGATACATGATAGTCAACATGTAACATATATTGGTTACTATATGTCTATACCTTATTATAAAAAATATATATAACTCCAACATTGTAATGTATTTTATAGTCAGCCAGGCAAAATTGTAGTTGGATCAAAGAAAAGGTTTTGGCCTCTGAAAATTTTTCAGTGGCAAGTTAATCTACTAAAACTGGACTACATTTATATAGACTCCTTTATCATTTTGTTATAGTTATGTTTGTTATGAAAATACCTCACATAAATGAATTGGGGGTTTGAAAACTCATTCTTACTTAGATATAATTTGTCTCTAATCACAAAGAATATCTATTTAACAGAAGAGAAAACTTACAGGTTGCAGGTGACACATGAATACACACACACACACACACTCGCATGCATGCACAAGCTCCCAGGGATTACAACACAGGCCTTTTGTCTTAAACCTCAATAAAAAAATGCATTAAGCATGTTCTATAACTGAGTGCTGTCAAGTGATAGATGCCTATGAACACAAAATCTTTTGAAATAACTATTAAAATAATCTGCACTGCTGATCCAATGCAGTAATTTTTCCTGAGATCCTAATCTCTTTAATCTATTACTGTTTATCTATGTATTCAGGGAAGTATATTATATTCTTAATACATGATCTCTCCTATTGCAAAAGGCTCCAAGAATTCTGATTTGTTTTTTCTTTTTTGTACCAGGGATGGAACTCATGACCTCGCTCCTGCCAGACAGGTGCTTATGCCACTGAGCTAAATCCCCGGCTCTGAGTTCTGCTTTTTTTTAAATGAGAAATTATACACATACCGTAAAATTTTTAACTATAAAATATGGAATTCAGTGGCTCTTTTGATATCTGCAGAGTTGTAACGTCATCATCACTATCTTGCTCCAGAATATTTTTGCTAAAGTAACTAGCAGTCACTAACCTCCCCCCAGGCCCTGGAAGCCATGGATCTCTTCTGTTTCCATGGATTTGGCCTTTCTTTATATTTCGTATAAATGGAATCATACAATATGTGGCCTTTGCTTTCTTAGTTCTGTCACGTAGCATGTTTTAAGGGTCTGTCCATGTTGTAGTATGTGCAAATACTTCATTCATTTCTATGACTGGAAAGTATTTCATGATACAGATATTCCACATTGCATTTACCCATTTTTTGAGTGATGGATAATGTGGTCATACCTATTTTTTAGCTATCACAAACATATCTAGGAGTTACACTTGTGAACAAGGTCCTGTGTGGATGTATGTTTTCATTTTTCTTGAGTGTGGCCTTAGAGTGGAACTGCTGAGTAACACGATATCTTCATTTTTACTGATGTGAGGAACTGTCAAACTCTTTTCCAAAATACACCATTTTACATGTCACGAGAAATGTATTAGGATTCCAAATTCTCCACCTCCTTGCCCATACTTGTTACTTTTCATCTTATTTGTTATACTCTTAGTGGCTCTGAAGTGGTATCTTCTTATAATTTTGATTTGTACTAACTCATTGCTTAAGAATCATTTGTATATCTTTATTTTTTCAGTAAACACAGTGACTAAAACTTGGCTAACACAGATGTCAGTACTACCCAAAGCAACCTACAGAACCAAAGGCAATCCCTACCAAAGTCCCGATTTTTTAAAGTATTAAAAAACAATTTTTGTTTCTGTTATTAGCACACATTTGTAATACATAGTGATTACTCTCATCATGGTCAATATGCATATGTAACACATCCTAGTGCTTAATTTTCCTTCTCTTTCTTCCCCCTCTCCCAAATTCTTGGTTCCCTTCTTTTTGCAAAAAACCTATTTCCTATTATTCAAATCCTTTGCCCTTTTTTAATTATGTCTGTATATTTTTAGTTGTAAAAATTCTTTTTAATATTTATTATTTATTGGCAGTATTAGGGATTAAACCAGGGCCTTTGCACTAAACTAGATCCAAGCTTTCCCCTTACTTCTTTTTTGAGACAAAATATCACTAAATCATTCAGCCTGGACTCAAATTTGTGATTCTTCAGCCTCAGCCTCCCAGAATATAGTGTAAATGTGTACCACCACACTGGCTACTAAATCCTTCTAAGTTATGTGATTTGTAAATATTTTGTCCCATTCTATGGTTTTTCCTTTAATTTTCTTCATAATATTTTTAAGTCATAGAATTTTTAATCTTGATGAAATCAAAAATTTTTGGTTGCTTTTGCTTTATGAAATATTGAAGAATTTAAGATTAATCCAAGGTCATAATGATTTACATATAGGTTTGTAGTTTTAACTTTTAAATCATAAGTTAACTATTTTGGGTGAAATTTTATGTATGGTGTGAGGTAGGGATCTCAACTTTATTCTTTTATATGTGAACAAAGTCCTCATACTATATATTTACATGCCTGAAAAAATCAATTGTCCAAAAACATATTACTGAATGTTCAACTTTATTAAAATATATCATATATTTATATTTATAGCAATGTCACATAGTCCTGATTCCTGTAGTTTTGTAATAATTTTTGAAACTGAGAGCATGAGTTCTCCACTTATTTTCAAGTTTTTTTGTTTTGAGGGTTTGTTGTTTTTGTTTGTTTTTGTTATTTATACCCTTTGACTTTCCAAGTGAATGACAAAATCAAGATCGGCTTGTCAATCTCTAAAGAAAAAAGGAAGCAGGGATTTTGAAATGGGTTCTAATGAATCTGAGGGCCAGTTCAAGGATCATGCCATCAACACTATTAAGCATTTCAATCCATATGCATACGATGTCTCCTTCCATTTATTTAGATATTTTAAGGACTTCTTGGGTTGAGGGTATAGTTCAGGACAGAGCACTCTTACCTGGCATGTGTAGAGCCCTAGGTTCAATATCTACAAGTGTAGACAGGGAAAGTATCTTTCAACAATGTTCTGTAGTTTTCAGTATATATTTTTATTTTTCTCTTGCTAAACTTGTTTTTTTAAATATTGTGTACTCTTTTAGGTGAAATTTTTATTTGGTTTTTGGATTCCTCATTGCTGGTGTATAAAAATACAACAATTTTTAGTATATTGATATTGTACTCTGCCATCTGGCTGAACTAATTTTTTTAGTTTTAATAGGTTTTTTGTGGATTACTAGAATTTTTTACAAGCAAGATCATGTCATCTATATGAATGTCACTGACCTTATTGGATTTGTAGATTAATGTTTTTCATTAGGTTTGGAAAGTTTTGGGTCATTATTCTTCCAATATTCTGTCTAATATTTTCTTTTCTCTCATTTTGGAACTACCATCAGGGGTGTTTTTGTAAGGTTAATGATGCCCAGAAGGTCTCTGTGGTTATGTTCATTTTCCTTTGTTATTTTCTTTATGCTTTTATTGAATAGTATTATTTAACCTATCTTTAAGCCTCCTGTTTAGTCTGTCTGCCCAACTCAACTTTTAAACCCCAATAATGAGTTTTCTATGTTGCTATTTCACTTTTCAACTCTGTAATTTCTGTTTGGTTGTTTATATGCACAAATTATTACAATTATGTGAATTGTGCATATAAATATTACACCTTTATTGTTTTATTTTTGAAGATATGATTTTCATATCTTCCTTTAATTATTTAGACATGTTTTCTTATAACTAGCACTTTAATTCTTTGGAGATTTTAAATAGCTTAGTCTTTGTTCAATAAGTTCAGCATCTAGGCTTCACCTAGCAGAGTTTTGTTTGGTGTTTTTATTTGGGAATGTGGAAAAACAGGTTGTTTTGTTTTGTATGGGCCATACTTTGTTCTTTTGTCATAATTATTTCCAGATCAATGCACATTTTAAAGTCCATAATGTAGCAATTCTGGATCTCTGGTTCAAAATTCTCCCCAGCGTTTGATTTCATTGTGCTTTTTTATTGTTTGCCTGCTTTACAAAAACTCAAGCTGTGAAGGTGTCTTTTGACATGCTTTGGATGCCAGCCTCTGCTCAGTTAGCCACCAGTGAGCTAATGACTTGACAGGCACTTTCTGAACAGCCGGTACCAAACAGTCCCAGTCTGGGATGAAGGCTCCACATAGGGGCAATTCCTTCTTCATTCAGCAAAGCAATGACAATCTTTCAGGGTCTCTCTACCAGAATCTCAGTGTCAGCCACAGGTGAGGATTCAGGACTTTCTCAGACCTTTGCAGGGTACATGAGCACGTCAGACACGTACAAGTGCACACCTGCATGTGCCCTCACAGATTCCCAGCGTTAAATGACAGATTTTCAGACCTTCCCAGACAACTCACTCACTAGCCTTCCCCCTTTACCCATGTTGTTAGCCATTCCACAGGGAGCCTCAAAGCCACACAAAAGCAGCTCTGCGATGAAGTGGTCCAGAAAACCATCAGGTGCATCAAGGGATAACGCTGCTGTAGGGATGCGACTCTGAAGGAGCCCTAGACCTGCAGGTCCCTCCAGGGACTGCAATCATAGGCCACCAACTTTCAGTGCTACCATAAGTTGAAAACAGGGGAATGGAGATAGGAGAATTAAAATGCCACGGAGATCACCGTGTTACCAAGAGCCACCCAGCAAGCAGTTCCTGAATAAATGCAACCTGGTTGCTGCAAGCTTTTGATTAATTTCTAGAGCACTGAAGGTTAATTCATTAAATTTCTTTTACAGGGCAATTTTCTGAAGTTCTTCCTCTACTACTTCTACTAAGGTCGTTATAAATATTTCTCTTTTCTAATAAAATTCTCAAGTCTTCAGTTTGATTCAGATACCAGCCGGCTGTCATGCCTTGTGTCTCAATGTCCTCTCCCCAAAGCTTTGAGTGGGCCAAGGTAGGGTTTTTTCAGAGGTGGCTGAATCTAGAGTGTGTGATGCGGGGCTTAAGGGAAGGTGATTATTAAATCAGTCCACTGATCAGCTTGGCACTGCACTATGCCCAACAGACTAGACAGAACATGAAGTGGGCAGAATGGTGCTGATGCCAGCCCTTGCCTGCTTTGCTGCCTTCTGCCCACCATGACTGCTTCTTCTTGCGATGCCTGTCTACCATGCCACTGTGGCTTAGAGCCAGCCAATCATGGACTGAAAGCTCTACACACTGGGAGCTAAATAAACCTCTCCCCTCTTAACACTGGATGTCAGGCATTTAGTCTCCACAACGAGGGAAAAGTAACCAACACAGCAGCCAAGCTCATCTTTACCTCCTCAGCCTCCTTCAGTCACATGAACTCTCCACTCCACCCAATTGGTTTACTTCCTGTCGCCTGAATGATCTGTGATGCTGGTTTCTACAAGTGGCCACTTTATAATGTCTCCGCCACTCGGATGGCCCCTCCCTTCCCCGTGCAGCCACTCAGTCTTCCTGACTCCCTCCCTCCACCTCCCCAAGCTCTCCGACCCATAACGGCTTCTTCCTTCCCTTTCCCAGTGCTCTGGAAGCTCTCACAGTCATGGCCGGAACTCACTTTACACTGTTGTGCTTTTTTTTTCATGAATCTTATGTTACTGAATAAACAAAACTTTAAGCTACCTGAGAATTTAAATTGTGGTTATTCCACAGCAGAAGTCTGACAAATTTTAGCAGAATTAAATCAGAGAATATTCTACTGGGTTCCCTGGGAATTGATTCATAGCCACCTTCATGCTTTCACTGTTCTATGTGCACTTTTCTGAAGACTGTTTTTCCACAGGGCCCCCCATGAATGCACTGTCATTCTTTCTCTGCACCACAAGAGGGGGAGGGGCCAAGGGAACACAATTGTCCTGCTTGGTTATTTCCTAAGATGAGCTTTAGGAAATCATAGCACTAGACATTAAGTATGAATGAGGCTCCTTCAATTTTCCAAGAACATAATTATAGAAAATACAGAATTTTCCTCAGCTTGATTTTATAAACTCAGCATGTGGTTTACTTAGGCTATTTTTTTTTTTCTTATTTTGCTTATCTGTGTCCAGGGACATGCTAATGATACAGCAAGTTCAAACCAATTTTCTTCCTCATCCATTCCAATAATAAGGAGCATGTGTACAAATGTGTGTATGTGTGTGTGCATACTTAATGGTCTACTGAACACGTACTACATAGCAGTTAAAGATATAATGAATAATCAGCATCAAATAATAACAATGAGAAGAAATTATTGTCACCGAGATTCCCTGAGTCTTTCACATCCAAATTTCAAAAAGAGCTGGAAAAGAAAACAATTATTATAGGCAACGAAACACTGAGTTCTGGTGTTGTAACTGACAATGATAGAACATTATGTATGGTAAACTGTATTATTCTATGTACATTGTACAAATAATTAAATATTAGTTGCCAAAGCACCAAGACAGTGGATACACAGGACCACATATCAACACCCTCATGAAATAAAAGAGCTCTCTGTGATATATTCTGTTCAAGCTGCTCTTTCTAAGAGGTAGTAAGACCAACTCTCTCAAGTTCAGTTTATTAGATTTTTTAAAAAAATCAAGTGGTTCGGAAGAAACAAGGACACAGAGACCCTCATCTTTTGAAGCGATATTTTCCTAACATGAGTGATAGGCCAGGCAAATCTTATTTTTGCCCTGAATTATCAGGTATCTCATGAGAGCATGCTGCCATCCTCTGAGGCACCGACTCCTTGCACCTCTACATGGAGGGTCTCCCCAGCCTGATCAGCTGCCTCCGGCCTGGGTGACTCCACACACACTGGATGGCCTGCTCTTGCCAAAGAAAGGGCCCTTGCTCTGATGCTCTCTCTGTTCAAGGGCTCACCTCCCAGTTTCTGTAAGGTGTGCTCACTCCCCACTAGCTCTCTGTTCCTGTCACCCTACTGGAAAGGTCACCCTAAGTACCTATCTAAAATAGCAACCACCCACCTCAGCACTGTCTAATGTATTTCCTTAGAAGTCACCATTGGCTGAAACACAGTATGTTTTGCATAGTACCTCTTTATTTTACATTTTTTGCTAGAATGTAACCTATGCAGAATTAGAGATTTGGGTCTCTTTTGCTCACTGCTTCACCCCCAACATCTGCATAGCATCTTGCAAAGAGGCAGTGCCTAAAAGACGTAAAAATGAATAAGCAAAGCATGCATCGCGAAATGCGTGTGCACCCAGCATAGGAAAGCTTACCCAGTGGTACTCAGGACAAACTCAAATGCTTCCACAGCTACCCCGATAAAGTAACAGAATGAAACAGGAAGGTGCAGTGAAGCTGGCCGGGATGCACTGCAGTACTTCCACGTGGAGCCACCAGGAAAATACAAGATTCCTTGTCTCTTACACACAACGCAGAGGGGCATCACAGCCCTGCAAGTAAAATGGAACTGCAGGGGTTCACAGTCGTGGAATAAGATATGAGCCCTCACACCAAGAGGAAGGGTTTCTCAAGTCCTTCCAGGCACAAGAGAATTGGCTTCAGATACATTTTAACCAGGGCTGGAAATAAACACCTTGAAAATGCTTAAGTCTTGAAAGGCTGTGCCATTTATGAAATTAGACTTTTAAAAATAAATAAATCCTCCTCCCCCAGAAGTCTGGTCCTGAGGAAAAGTAACTATCCATCTAGAAGTCCAAATTCCTATTGATTAAAATAAAACAAAAACTGTTACAGTTGATACACTGTGTGGACTTGAGAAGTTTAGAAGTTTAACTGAGAGACTCAGCAGGGAGCAGTGTTCTTTGTAAATATTCTCAGCCAGTGCAAAGAAGGGGAAGGAGAGTTTGCCAGTGCTACATCAGCCCAAAAGGGGTGGGGCCTGTGTACAATATAAGGGAGGAGAAGAGGTTTGCTTTCCTTTTGCTCTGGCTGCTGCCTTGACTTGCTGCCCCACTGTCATGCCACCCTGCCTTGGAGCCAGCTGGTTATGGGCTGAAACCTCCACAAACAGTGAGCAAATAAGCCTTTTCTTCCCTAATATCCGGTGTCAGGTAGTTTGTCTCAGCAACAAGAGAAAAGTAACCAAGACAAAAACATTTTTATTCAAAATATAAGAAAGTTCCCTATTCATAAATGTTTTCTGAAAAAAATATAAAAGGATGTACATAAGAAGAAACTGAAACTAAACATATGAAGAATATGAAAAACAATAGTGAACAAAGAAATTGGTGAAGAGGTTAGAAACTAAGTAGAAATTGAGAGTAAATTAATAATATTGACCAAGTGAAGTAATTTCTTAAGTAAAACTAAACTAGACATAAATATCAAAGAATACCAGGAAAATATGAGAACTTAAGCATTCTTAAGTCCTGGGGTTGTGAAGTGATGGACAAAGATATCAATTAATGTTATGCCTTATTAGGTGAAGATGTGTGAGAATCTTTTCATGAAAATAATAAAATGCCCAGGCATGGTGGCCCATACCTGTAATCACAGCTGCTTGGGAGGTAGAGGAAGGAGTCCAAGATCAAAAGTTCAGCCTGGCCAGTTTAATGAAAGCCTGTCTCAGAGTAAAAATTACGAAACAGAGCGGATGTAGCTCAGTGGTAAAACAAATGTCGAGCATATACTAGGTCCTGGGTTCAACTTCCAGTACTAAACAGAAATACACATATTCTGCCAAAAAATGTATACATGCTTTAGGAAAAGAAAAATAGTATGATTTTTTTTTCAGCAGATGGTGTTACCCTCAAAAGAGGGAATCCCAGAGGATATTATATAACACAGAAAATCCACTACTCTACTGGTCTATAGAGAAGAAATTGAAAATACATGGGCAATACTCTCAATGACCAACTGTACATCAGAAAAAAATCTGTGGAAAGTTTTAAAAAGGTTATTTTATTCTAAATTTATTGTATTAACATGAGATTAATACAAGTTACTTTTAGCCTCTATTATTGTAAGAGGTACCCAAAGTGGTGGCTGTGAGCTTCTGGACATTGATTAGTACGGTTAACTGCTGAAGTGTGAATACCCTTTTTGGCAGACTCTGTATTTACCTCAGGCACATAATGCTGAGTCCCTGCGCAGCTTCTTGGCACTAACCCCAGGTACAATGGTCAAACCTTATTTAAGAGACAAGAGATTTCTGTAGGAACCTGATGTACCCATGGAATGTATGTCAAGAAATGACGTAAGAGATTCCAGAGCAAACAACCCACAGAAATCCCCATGTGAGCAACACTCAGGCAGTACGTTGGCCACACCTGACCTGCTCAGAGCTTCTAATTCGCTGTCTAGTCCCTCATTATAAATCATGAGCAAACAACCAAGGGTTACCAGATGTCAAAGGAAAACTCTAAAATGAAAGAAAGAGATCAAAATAAATAAAACCAGACCAAATAAAGATTTTTTTAGGGAAAATAAATTTAAACCTCAAAAACCATCCACGGTATCTTCAAAGAACCCAGAGAACCAACTGAATGCATGGAATGAAGGAAGATTTAATGAATCATCAGAAGAATTTGCAGAATTTCATATACTGGGGGAATAGTTAATTAGACTAGCTTTACAGTGCCATTTTTTCCCTTGAAGAACATTTCAATTTTACAGATTCTTAAAACTCAAGAGAAGAGGCCTTGCCCCCAATTCAGAGACATGAAGGCTGAGGGTGATGGGGAAAATAACACTGCTGTGCACACAGGCCCCACTTTGCCTTTCACAGCTCCCAGTGTAGTGCATGGGTGTATTACCGGCATGGTCCTGGAGCACTAACATGGGAACATCGGCCCAGGGCCCAACCAGCAGTAGGGCCACTATTCCCTCAATGAGGAATTGAACTCTCTTCCTCTGAATGGGTATGACTTTGTCATCATGGAGTTCAACTCATTCAAAACTGTACCTTTATAAATTATTCACTAGACAATGATGGACAGTCTCTGAAACACACCCTCAAGACAGAGTTACAAACTCAGAACATGCTGTTCCCAAAGAACAAACATTAGTCTCTGATAAACATGTGTCACACCTTTTCCTTGTGCTATGCATACATGGAAGTCATGACAGTGTCACTGCTCTGTCATTCTATACTGTTTATGATCAAAGCTAAGATGTCCTGGGGACAACTGTTTCCCAAACTACCTTCCTTGACTGCTCAAAAGAAAAAGAAACATAAGTTCAATTCTTACTGGAGAGTTCAAGATTGCAAGGTAGGTTTCATTCTCAGGAATGGTGACTCACAGGACACCTCCATCTCTATGTGTGCATGAGCTTTTTGTGAAAAAGCGAGCCCTCTTGTGTCTCTTCCCATATAGGTACTAACCCTCCTGGATCAGGATCACACCCTTAAGACCTCATTTCACCTTACTTTTTTCTTTAGCAGCCCCATCTTCAAATATAGTTACAGTGGAGGTGAGGGCATCAGCAAATGAACTCAGAGAAGACACATACATTCAGTCCACATCAGCACATAAAGTCACATCCAGGCAGAGATGACAGCCAGGGCACAGCCAGGACTCACGTTCAAAGTTTCAGGCTCCACAGGCAAATTGCCTTCTGCTAACTTTCCTATTGGCCTGCTTGCGGGCTGCTCCTTCCAGCCTTCTGAGCAGAATCAACCATTTCACATCCAAGCTGTCTTTGGGTTACTGGTGGTAATAGCCAAAGGATCCCTGATCAGTACACTCGCTATCTTGACAATCATTATTTCCAAGTAAGGAATATGGACAAGCCGGCTTTGCTGAATGAATGCAGCACCATCATGTGCCTGGAAAGGTCAGGAGAAGCAGCACACGAGGTCCTTTATTCACACTGGATAGTGTCCCGATTGAAATGGAAACTCTCAGCGACACTCTCCAGGTAAAAGAAACCTTGAATGTCTCTCACTTCCACTTCTTCAATGCAATAACTGAAGGAGTTGAGTTTAGGGGCCAGAAGTATCCGAGTTCAAATCTGAACCTACTGAACACTATGTGATTTCAGTAAGTTCTTACCCAGTGTCTCCGATCTTCACCCTTTTCATCTAAACGATAAAATAACAGCACCTACCCCACAAGTGAGATATGAGAAAAATTGAGAGCATATGTGCAAAGTTCCCATCCCGCAACTGGCACACAGGAATCACTCAGGGGAGGCCAGTCCCTCCTTGTGTTGATGGGCAGGTCACCGACCCCCCCCCCCAGATCCAGCACCCCTGCCTTGAGACCAGCAGGAAGCTGCGGTGGTTCTTTCAGCCCCACCTGCACCTCAAACACCCACTGGGAGAAACTGCAGGCCTCCACATGTCCACAGAGCTCACAGAGGAGGCCAGGCTGGCCTCAGAGCAACAGCCTCTTCCCCTGCTGGACACTGTTGGGGCTCCACCCAGAACCTTTCACCCCATCCTCAGTAAGCCAAATCGAAATTTAATTACTGTGAAATTAACTAAGCATTCGTCACTGCTAATTAACTGCTTCCCACTCGTGGCTGCCGCCTTTCAGCGCAGGCTGACAAGGAGAGCAGTCAAGCATGGGCTTGGCAGTGACTTATCTGAGCTGACAGTGCCCAGCGAGCGAACATCAGAGCCCTCTTTGCACGTGACACCCAGTGCTCTCAGCATGAGCAAGGCCAAAGGTACCCAGACTGGCCTGGCCACAGAACAAGGGCAGACGGGGAACACACGGGGCTGGGGGGGTCTCAAAGGAGGGCGGGGGCTCCAAGAATGGAGCGCAAAAGTGACTCTTTGTGAATGGGCTGCTGTATAGGAGTACCATCATGATAAATGTATGATTTTACCTAATAATGGGAAATCGGTATTAGTTAGATGAGTCAATGTTATAAAATAGAAACATCTTTCTGTCTTCATTTCTCATGTGTTAAAGAGCTTCTGACATTCTACCTCCTATCTGTCCCCAGTCAAGAAACCCACTTGCTTAAAGCCTATTACAAAGATATTTATTGCCAAACCCTGAATATACCCGTGGAGCCCCACCCCAATTTTCCATCCCATACAAAATGGAAGGGCCCTATTGGCTGACTCGTTTGAATAGATGTGCATGGCTGTCTCTGCTTCTCAGCTGTAAGAGGGTAATGGACCGCATCTGCCTGATTTATTAAGTATAGTGGCCACAAGAGGCCCAGGCCAGGCAACGTGCATGGTGGGCTTGGCCCCTCTGAGCTGTAAAGACTCCGTTTATCATCTAGGCCCGTCACGCCCAGATCACTAGCTTGAATTATACCCATGAGATTCTTTTAATTCCAGCTACCTGAAGACAGACTAAAGGATTTGTTGAAAATGAAACTAACACTAAAGAGGGAACTCTGTTAAGCAGCAAAGAAACTGCAGACAAAATGAACAACTACGGTACAGAAAAAAACACAAGGAGAGTCTTATACTAAATAGCAACCCCTCGACTAAGTGTTTGTCACACAAGCCCTGTGCTGACACCACATTGTAAGAAAAAGGACCCTGGAATTCCCCAGGGACTCATTGCCCCAAAAGAACAAATTTGAGACTTTTACTGCAGGATCTTGTCCTCACCATCCTCCCCTTGCTCAGAAGAGCGCACGAGTTAACAGCCACTCAACAGTTACAGTCTGTGTTGTTCCACAGTTCATCCCTTGGGTTTGTACCACTTTGACTTTCTCATGTCCTCTTCTCACAGATTGAATAAAAACAGGTTGAATAAAAATGTCTGGCCCAGGCGGTGATGGTGCAAAATCACCATCGCAGGAGATAAGGACCCAGAAGCTACTACTACTATTTCCTTCTTCCCGTTTCCCTCCCCTCCCCAACCAAAGGTCAAACGTTGTACTAAATGCCAATGATTAAATATATTGAGATAATAGGTGGTAACAACAGTGACATTTCTATGAGGTGATAGTCAGCGATGGCTAAGGAGGCTACAGAAGAACATCATGGTTGTGCAGCATTTGAAGGCTGAAGTCAGCCCAGTTCTCTAAAATTAGCTGAAGCAGCAGCCAGGAAATGCTCTTGGTGATTGGGGCTCGAGGGTATGAATGCCTACTGACCTTGTAAGTGACCTGTCCAGGCCTCCTTTGCTCAGAGTTGCCCCGCTGACCAGCTGTCCAGAATTTCACACATGGATGTCCGTCTCCAGCAGAATTCCTCAGAATGAGAATCCTCTGACCGAGGGACAGGTGCAGACGCCTCCCGCCTTCCCAAGTCTGAGCTGCTGTCTTCCCAAAGTTAGGCAGAGACGGCACTCAACCCCTGGATAAAAATGTTATAAACCTTCTTAAATTGGGCCCTACTGCCTCAGGAATTGGCCTGGAGCCCTGGAAGTGTTTCTTCTCACCAGTGTTTTTCTTGCAGTGAATGCCAGCATGTGAATCCAGGGAGGTCTCACCCCACTCAGCTCTCAAGCACATACCCAGCGTGTCTGCTGAACTGAAAGATCTGGCAGTTCTAGTTCTACTGTGCATCCTCCTCGGCCACAGAAGCAAGTGGGGCACAGACTCCCCACATCAGCACTCTCTACCTGACACAGCTGAAGACCACTGTAGGCATAAGGACAAACCAACTTGCAACCCGTTATTCATTAAAAGTGTTATTCATTTAAAAAGGTTTTCTTCCGAGGTGATCGGCAACTTTAAAATGTGGGGGTTTTGTTTGCCAAAAAACATAACTAAATTAGAAACAGCTTAGCCTTCACTTTCAAGCTCTGGGTCACATTCATTTTTAACCCTACATATTGGCATATCAGACATTCCGGGAACGTCAGCCTCAAGGTCAGCAAGACAAGGTTTATCAGCCTTCAATTTACCTAGTCTGTCTCGTCAACCTTTAAGACTGAGGCACCAAGGCAGGAGACCCACAGGGGGAACCCAGCTATGCCTCAAGTCTCCTGCCCTAGACCTAGGGTCACTTGGGACTGCAGCAGAGAGCCTCACGGGACAGGACAGCGACCCCACCAGAGCTGCACCGACCCCACGCCATGAGCATTCCTCCCGCGCTCCAGAAGCAGCACTGAGACAGTGATCACCCAGCCCACCGCAGCACCCCAGAAAGCTGATACCCACTCCTGTGGGAATGGGCCAGCCCCTGTGCCCTTTGGGGTTCCCTTATTTTCTTCTGTTAAGAGCTGTGCTCCTTTTATAGCGTTTCTCCTGCAAATGTCTCCACTCTAACTTCCGTTGACACTGAAGCAAGGACTCATGCTGGTCAGTGATCCAGCTCTCCATGATGGAAATACAGGATTCCAGGGGTGAACAGGAAGGAACAGACTGCAGGCTACTCTGTTCTTAGTCATCGGCGGGGCCTCTTTCCTATCCCGTCATTCACATCCAGCTTGGTAGGTATCTGAGCCCGCTCGGACTACAAAACGTGACAGATTGTGTGACTTAAACACCAAACACTTGCTGCTCAGAGTTCTAGAGGCGGAGAAGTCCCAGGTTAGGGAGGTGGTATGGGCAGGTTCTGGTGAGCCCCTGCCAAGCTGCAGAGTGCCATTTGTCCTCAAACCTTTACTCCACCTTCTCTGTCAGAAGGGCACTAATCCCATGTGTGAAGGCCCCTTGCTCATGCCCTATTCACCTCCCAATATTATCACATTAGGGATTCACATTTTCCATGGAAGTTTGGGGTTGGTGGCATAAATATTCTAGCTGTAGTGGTGGATTTACACGAAAATTAAATGGCATTCGTATATGTGAACTCTATATTCAAATGCCTACTCTATATAGCAGAAATAGATGCTTTAAAAATATTAGAGCCCTTCTTGCTCTAATGGGCACAGTCATTCAGTAATGTAGGGGTTTTGTTGTTGTTGTTGTTGTTTGTTTTTAGTTTGGGTTTTGGTTTTCAGCTTTACTTCTTTTGTCTGCCACAGAAAATGATTATGTATGAGTTCTTCTATAACTGGTAGCCAATTCCACTCTGTAACAGTGTACTTCCATTTGTTCTCACTCTTGGGCCCAGAGTTCTTTCACCTCCCTTACTATGTTTATTTTTTCCTCTTTTTTCCCCACTGTTTCAGCACTGGACACTGGTACTACTGATAACTGATTTAATTGCCCTAAACTGCTGCCGTGTGTACTTAAAGGTGGACTAAAGGCTTCTGCATGCATCGTGCACTGTAGGCTGATGTGTGAGCAGCCTATAACCTACTGCTGTACCACAGAGTCTCAGCAATCACAGCTACACAGCCTGAGGCAGCCACAGGCAGGCAGCTGCCCAAAACAGGCTTACTCCGGGCAAACAGCAAGCTAAAAGAGACAGCCACCTCTGGACCGCGTCCTCCCCTTCTCTCCTGTCACTTCTGACTATAAATAAAGCCTGCAGGTGGAGTGGGGCACCCCACTCTGGTCAGTTCTGGGTCAGACTAATGCCACACTCTAGAAGCCCAAATCCAGCCAAGTAAGGTCCGCAGAACTAGACCCGCTGTAATTCTCTTGTCACGCTGTGTGCACCAAGGGCTGCAGCCTCAAACACCCTCAGGGTTCAAACAGATCACATGGATGTGTGCAATCGCCACACTCAAGACAATAGTAAGAAGTCAGTCAACTGGAACAGGCCACAGCCAGTTATTTGCATATTTGAAAGAAAGAAGCAGAGAGAGACACACAGAGAGAGAGAG